>BQNB010005602.1:0-84332 GCA_026074375.1 Tanacetum coccineum
TCTGGAATCCGATGTTCCAAAGGGTTTGCCTAAAACCACTCCCAATCCGGAACCCAATGTTCCGAAGAGTTTACCTAAGCCACATATGCCATATCCTTCTCGACTTAATCAAGAAAAGTCCCGTGACAAAGCTTCAAATAAAAAAGAGAAGATTTTTTAAATGTTTTAAGATTTGCGTTTTGACATAAGTTTCGCAGATGCTTTACTTTTGATGCCAAGATTTGCTCCTACGATTAAAAGTTTGCTCATGAATAAGGAAAAGTTGCTTGAGTTAGATAAGATACCGTTGAACGAGAATTGCTCGGCGATGCTCCTCAAAAAGCTTCCCAAAAAGCTTGGAGTTCCGACAAGTTTCTTATACCATGTAATTTCTCGGGAATGGATGTATGTCACGCCTTGGCCGATCTTGGCGTGAGCATAAATCTTTTGCCTCTTTCTATTTGGAAAAATCTTTCTTTACCTGATCTTACACCAACTCGAATGACTTTAGAGTTAGTAGACCGATCGATTACTTATCCTAAAGGACTCGCCGAAGACATTTTTGTCAAACTTGGGAAATTTCATTTTCCTACAGACTTTGTTGTTGTTGATTTCAAAGCCGATCCTCAAGTACCTCTCATACTTGGGAGATCCTTTTTGAGGACCGGTCGTGCTTTAATTGATGTTTATGGAGAAGAAATAACCCTTCGGGTTAATAACAAAGCCGTCACTTTTAATCTAGATCAAACCAAGAGATACTCCTCTACAAATGACAAGTCGGTAAACCGAATTGATATCATTGATGCAGTTTGTGAGGAGTATGCTCTAGAATTGCTAGGATTTTCTAATTCTTTGGGTGGCAATCCTACCCCGACGTTTGAGCCATTTACATCCGAATTCATTTTGGAAGAAATCGAAGCTTATCTCAAGGATGATTCGATTTCACTGAAATTGATCATGCCGATTGCGATCCGGAGGAAGATATTTGTTTGATCGAAAAATTGTTAAATAATGACCCATTTCAACTTCCTCCGATGGACCTTAAACAAAGTAAAGTTACCAAGGTAAAATCTTCAATTGAAGAGCCTCCGAAATTAGAATTAAAAGATTTACTGTCTCACTTGGAATATGCGTACTTAGAAGAAAATGACAAGTTACCCGTGATTATTGCAAAAGGTCTAAAACATAATGAAAAAGATGCTCTCTTAAAGGTGCTTAAATCTCATAAATGGGCCATTGCTTGCAAAATCACCGACATCAAGGGTATCGACCCTCATTTTTGTACACACAAAATCTTGATGGAGGATGATTAAAAACCTACGGTTCAAAGTCAAAGACGGGTTAACCCAAAAATTCATGAGGTAATAAAAAAGGAGGTCTTAAAATTTCTTGATGCCGGTATGATTTACGCGATCTCCGACAGCCCATGGGTTAGTCCAGTGCATTGTGTTCCCAAGAAAAGTGGAATAATCGTTGTTGCTAATGAAGAGAATGAATTAATTCCAACACGTTTAGTTACAGGGTGGAGAGTTTGTATCGACTATAGGAAGTTAAATGAAGAAACTCAGAAAGATCATTTTCCATTACCATTTATGGATCAAATGATAGAAAGATTAGCCGAGAATGAGTTTTATTGTTTTCTAGATGGATTTTTAGGGTATTTCCAAATACCAATAGATCCCCAAGACCAGGAGAAAACTACTTTCACATGCCCGTATGGAACTTTCGCGTACCGTCGCATGCCATTTGGCTTGTGTAATGCTCCCGGTACTTTTCAACGATGTATGATGGCCATATTCCATGATATGATCGAAAAGACTATGGAAGTGTTTATGGATGATTTCTCGGTTTTTGGGGATAGTTTTGATTCGTGCCTCTCCAATTTAGAAAAGATGCTAAAACGGTGTGAAGACACGAATTTAGTTCTTAATTGGGAGAAGTGCCACTTTATGTGTAGAGAAGGAATTGTGTTAGGGCATAAAATTTCAAAGTCGGGAATTGAGGTCGATCGTGCTAAAGTCGATGTTATCGCTAAGCTCCCTCACCCGACTACCGTAAAAGGTGTTAGGAGTTTCTTAGGTCATGCAGCCGAATCTGAGGCGTTCAACATTCGACATGGAACCGATGTGCCCGTGATAAAAAATGTTGATGAGCTTAATGAAGACGAATGTTTTGACCCAGGGGGAGGTGAGATTAATGTTTAAGTTGACGGTTCCTTCACATTTGTCACTCGGACTTTTCTTCTGTATCTTACTTACCCTGAGTTTTCTCCTTTACTTTCCTCACCCAGAATTGAGACCCATTTTTACACTGGCATCTCCATTAGAGCCGGCATCTCTTGGGATGGAACTTCATATGCTTAAATGTTTTTCCAAACATTAATGAAGGGTGTACCCCCCCCCCCCCCCCCATGGGGGTGGGGGGGGGGAGTTTTCACACCACATTTTTTGTGGTAGGTGGGGGGGGGGTGGGGAGAGCCCCGATTGGAGATTGTTATCTTCTATTTACTTCTCCAAGGACGAATGAATTCGGGATCGAGTCAAGCTAATGTGACCGTTACCAAATCAAAGTACGTTGTGGAGGCACTCCCTTGATTTTCCTTCTATTTTCTTTCTTATTTCTATTGTGATGTGAGTGGCTTGGTACTCGTCTGATTTTTGTTGTTTTTTACTTGGGATTGTTTTTGCTGGATTGGACCAAAATATTCTGAAGACTCTCGTGTTCGTGGTTTGTCCCCGGTCATCGGTTCTAGCCTTTGCTTGCCATTAGTTTGGGGAAAATCCGATATCTTAAAGATTATTATCGACTAACATTTATCTTCTAGCATACTTGATAAACGGCTAAAGATTTTTGTAATACTTTCAGGCTTGAGTTATGCATTCGACCTTTTTGAGTTCTAATATGAGGTTTCTAGCTAGGAAACATTAAGGACAATGTTTAATTTTAGTATGGGGTAGTATATCTTCGATATAATCTTTGCCCCTTGTTCTCACGTACCCCGTTTTCCCATAAAATTTTCAAAAAAATAAAAAAATTAAAAAATTTTCAAAAATAAAATAAGTGTTTTGTCATAATTTTGATTTTCCTGCTGGGTAGAATAAGAATAAATTTTGACCCGATCGAGCGTGTTGATCTCTAGCTTATTCCTTAACTTTTAGGCTAAGCATTCGCAAAAATTCGCTAAGAACAGAAAATGATAGAGTTAAGTATGAGTGGGATGCTAAACAAGGATTAGTTGGAAATCTTAAGAGCTCATGTATGTGATTTGTGCTTTTTCCAATAAGCTCTAACCGGATAATATACGTGCTGTTTTTTGGGATGAAACTTTAAATCAGAACCAATTTTTATGTAATTTATATCAAAAATTTTAGTCTTAGTATTCAATTATACTTGAATTTTTCAAAAAGAGTCTTCATCTTAAAAAAATAAAATAATTAGATAATAATAGAAAATGTGATTGATGGGTGTTTGGCGAGCCGGTGGGGGCTAATAAAAGTTTACTACCTCTTGCCGGCTCACAAACCGATGTTGGTTGTCTTCTTAAAGAAAGCCCATTATTAGATAAAAAATCCGAGACTGGATAAAGTTTGCTGCATCTTGACGGCTATTCTCATGTGCAGCCTTTTAAAGGCGAGGGGGGGGGGGGGTGGGGATTACAATTGCATAAATGTTATGTTTAATATTAAGTTTAATTTTAATTAAATAGATTTCATTTTGTTAAATCAAATTTGCATTTGAACCTTTGTAATATTCTATTTTAAAGCTATGCATATACGGGGAAACCTGAGATGTTTGAAACCTTAAGGTCTTGGTGAGTCCTGATACTTTCTCTGTGGGGTGTCAAAAGCCTAGTCACTTAGCCGCAAGGTTGGGATGTGCCGAGACGAAGTCGCTAATGGGATGATCTTCCTTTAAACTCATTATCTTGGGTGGAACGTGAAGCATAGTAGTTTGCAAAACATTGATCCATGGTTGAAATTCAAAATATCCCATTCACTTTAAGATTTAAATATATGTCGGGAGTAAAGTTTTCACAAGTTGCAAATATGAGTAGTGTTAGCATCTTTACTGATATTTAGCTGTGATTTCGTTTTAAGCTTGGTTTGGAGCAAGTTAAAAGTCGGGAACGATGAATTTATCCTTTTTGGGGCATTCTCGGATCGAAATGCATCTTGTTCTATGATCCCTAATAGTTATGAAAATAACGAAAGTCGAAATGATCCTAATTAAAAAAAAGGGAAAATGGGGTATTTTATAACTTGTGATTTATAAACTCTCTCCACAAAAATATTTGCTACTTTTCAAAGATTTAGTTTGGGGAAGTTTTGAGGTATTTGGTTTTAAAATATATAATATTGCGTGAGGACACGCAATCGCTTAGTTTGAGGAATTTTGATATGTGAGAATACACATATTGTTGGATCCCGTTAACACTTCATAACATACAATTGATCACGAAATCGATCTAGAAATGAGAAAGAAAGAGTTGTTCTAGAGAGAGAAACTAGAGAGAGGTTAGAGAGAAAAAGAGAAAAGATATTTCTTAGCTATTTTGAACAACTAACTTTTCCAAGTGGAAAAGTTCCTTATATACCCCGACACTTAAAAGTGACGCGCGGGATATTTAACTAGGACCCGGGCTCGGGTTTTGCTTGGGATTAAACCCAAAACATATACAATATTAGTTTAACTATCGAGCCTGATTCCCGATAATATTCTATTACAACATTAACTAATTAATTGACCGAGACTTAAATACATAATGAACAAACTTCATGTTCGACTCAGTATTTTAGGGCTAATAATCTCCCCCGAAGTGAGTTCATTGATGACACTCCTTCATGAGATCAATGAGATTGCTTTTGTCGTTAAGCTCATGTGGTCTTGGTCTTTCTCTTTGTTTATGTTGTAAGCTTGTTCTTCATGCTTTGTGATATTGACTTTGTGCCTTTGTCATTGTCTTTACTCGTCTATGCTTTCTTGCGATCTTGTGTCTTTGACAACGTGCTCATTCTATTGCATTATCTTGGAAAGCTTTTTTGTGAGTTTGCCGGAAGTCTTTGTCTTTAAATCTTGAGCTTTCTAGATAGTATGTCTTCGTAGATTGAGCATTTGAATGGGATTGAGGTTGCCGTTACCACCGTTTGACCTGCAGGTTTACGTTAGTGATAAACGAGAAAATTGATTTGAAAATCAATCGACGTGTCACTCGTTAAAGAGTTTTTGTAATACATCGAGAGTGTCATGTTTTTATCAAAATTCATCAACCGTCAATTCATTTACTGGACCAAATCGATATCCAGTTGTCACAAGTTTGATTCATATAGAATCTCGCAAGTCACCTACCAAGAGCTTGTTTGATGCTGGCTCAAGCAGGATTTCCATCTTCATTGTGAATACTTAAAGTATCACTCGGATGTTCTGGCAAATATCACAATGATATTGCGTAGGACTCTTGATAACAGCTTGTGAACCTGATGATGTTCAACAAGTGTTTGAAATGGAATGTGTCCTAACGAGATTTTGATTGATCTCTTGGCTCTAGACTCGATTAGTGCATTTTGGTTTTAGTACTCGGAGGACTGGAGCATATTGCCACGCTATTTCAATATCATTAATCTCGGAGTGAGATGTCAATAGATAACGTGTGTATCTCCGGGACAAATGAGATCAAGTTTCTTTTAATGAGAATCCCGAAGTGAGAGAAGGGTTGTTGCATTGCATTCACTGGGTCCATGGATGTCATTTTCATAATGTCAACATTTCAACTTGTGATTCTGACGCATATTGTATTGAACCCGGTTTCTACCTTAAGTTGTGTTGAGGGCTTCTTTTCTTAGACCCTTGATCCATACATTTATTTTTCATCTTCAACGCCTTCTCATGCTTACCAGGACGTCATTACTAACACCTTGTTGTGATTGTTCTAGTGTTAGGCTCAATCATTAGTCAAACATTATTCCCATATACATTCATCTCAATCATACCTAGGACTGCTATTTCTAACTTTGATTATCCTTGAGGTAGTCCTCTGGTTTTGGGTGGGTTCATAGGATTGATTCCTAACTAACCTCCTTATGACTTCAGATTCGTCGTGAAATTATATGTTGTTGGGTATAGATCGAACATAAACCTTTCTTATGTTCCAGCACATTGAGGTCGATTAGATCATATTTTAAATACATTTTCTCCCTTATTTTAATAATAAACACTTAGTTTTTAAAATACTTGTGATTAAAATATGTCTTGAAAAAATCTGTGGGGAGAAAATAATTATTTGCATGAATGGTTTGGACATTTTGATAATGTTTGAAATTCATAAGAATTGTCGTGTTGATGTATCCAAGATCATTAAAACTTGTTTTTTGAAAAAACTCCCTCATTAATAGGACAATTGAAAAATTTCTGTCATTTTGAAAACTTTGTGAGGGATGGAGTGTTAAACACATAATTTTGAAAGATTTTGAATTGTCATTGAGAAATTCTTGAAAAATTATGTTCAACTTTTGAAAAACCAAAATGTAGAGGATTCTCTTAGAACGGTAAGGGTAAGCGCTCTGAATCGTACCACTATCCTTTTTCTTGAGCTAAAAAACATTGAATGTCTTGTAAGAACAATCAAGATGAGATCGTTAATTTTCTCGTTGTGAGATAAGTTATAACCTTCCTTTATTTGAAGTCCGGGTTATGTACTGATATTTGCACATAAGCCATTTAGAAAATTAGAAATGACATGTTTTGAAACTATTTGCAAACTCTCGCTCGAACTTTATTTACACACCCGTGTCAATGTTAATCGACATTTCTAAGCACGTAAATGTTATCGATTCCAAGAGACATGTCGAGAAGAATCTTTTTGGAAATTTTCTGTTTTTCTGATTTTGTATTTATTTACCTGTTGTCCTCAGCATTGCTATATGATGGTGGAATAGTAATTCCAACTCTTGTCGTGATGTATGTCTATTGATGCTAGAGGAACAAAACTTTTGGAACCAGCTTTGAACTTGGACGGTTCATTTTCTGTGGTCTTGAATTTCCGAGTTCTGAACGGTTATGAGCAGAATCATTTGATGATGATGAGGCCTGACTGATGTGGAAGACGTCATTACCATGAAGACCGAGGCGTTGATCTGCTCTGATAAACATCTTTTGTACATTGAGGATCGAGGCCTGAAGTGTTATTTTTCAAGAGACGCCATTTGACATTGAAGAACGAGGCTTGAACTGCGTTGTTCAAACGTCATTACTAAAGATTTCATCTTTTGTGAAACCATTCTGGCACTGGTTTCTTAGATATTAGTAATTTCAGCAACCACACTCTGAGATTTTCCTGCTTTTCATTGTATAGTGCATCTGCATTTAGGTCAATTCTTTGTTGCTTTTGACCATTGAATGACGTACCTGACAACTTTAAACCCATAGTATGTTTGCATGCTTGAATATGATGGATATCTCCATGTTGAACCATTTGTGTGGGTTCACTTTAACCTTGCCCGTGCAAGAGTTGATTTAACTTTCCTTTGGGGAATCACACAAAGACGACATTACTAAAGGATTCTACAGCGTATGGTTTCCACCTAAGGACAAGATCTTGGATTCATTGTTTTCTCGGGACAGTGGTAGTTTTATGTTTGAGAACTATGTCTATGGTGGATTCTGATCATTCTAGTTTCTTAGATGCACTTGACTTTTCTACGGGACAAATATTCTTGTGGTCTTTATGGGATTTTGCTATCCTTATTCTGTGCAGAGGCAACGAGGATTTAACCTTAAGAGGTATTTCTAGTTGCATCATCATTGGATTTGCACTGTAAAGGCATCTTTTTGCAGAGTAGGACTTTGCAAGTCATTGAACTTCTTAAGAAAGGGACTTTGGTTTCCTATTTTTCTCCTACGTGATCATCTTTGTTTGAAACCTGACTACTCATCTGATGCTGCCAATTCCTAGGTTTGTTTGCAACATTAGCAGTGTTAGGTAATCTAGCAGGATCAATCATACTAGGTCTTTCCATTCACTTCTTTGTCTTTTGGAACTGGTGCACTTTTCTTAGCTTTCTCTCTGGTAGAGTTATGAACATGTCATTTGAGCCTACAAATCTTTAGGTGACTGAATGACACATGTTTGGTTATTCCTAGAGGGGCCAGGTGGCAATCACATTGGTGTTGAATGCGCTGTTTTCTAATCTGAGGCCAATTTCTGGTGAGTGACTTGGTTTAATACAAACATCCGTACACATTAGTTTTATGAACCGACTCTTTCATTTGAAACTTCTCATTTCAGGAGAATTTGAAAAGGAGTCGTTTTCCTTAAAAACTGATGGTTTTGGAATTCGCCCCATTGAGCATTTGGTTGTCGACAACAGATCGTTTATTAAACTGATGTTTCACTGGCTTTCCCTTGCAGTTCTCGATGTGTTCTTTAACTCACTTATTGCTATGTTCTTGTCTTGCATTTGAGCTTTCAAATCTTGTATTTCATGATATTGTTCATGTTCTTTTCGAAATACATTTGAAGCATTTTCTTTGCAAACTGGGTTGTTTTTCATCTGTTCTTTACAATGTTGTAAAGAAAGTTCAAGAGAAATCGAGTGTTTTTCAAGTTTTTGCAAAACTCTTTAAAAAGCTTATATGCAACTTCGTTGTTAACAGATTCAGTTTGTTTCGACAGCTTTTATGCAAGACATTTACATTCTTTGTCTTTATGAAGATATAAGCATTGCAATTCAGTATAAGCATTTAAGTCATACATAGAATGCAAATATGAACATGTAACATCTTTAGACAACCTTCTCTTCGAGAAGTAGATCATATTTGTTTGATAAATCAGCCTTTTCTGATTCAGTTCGTCCATCTACATTTTCAAGGGATTTAACGTTATCCCCCCATAATCGTCATGATTCTGTTTTTTAGTTCATGAATAAAACAATGACTGCCCTGTATAGTTTCTGTTTGAAAGAGGCATTAATAAGTTGTGATTAAAACTTCCATATTCTTAGCAGTTGGGTTAGGGAAATGCACTATTAGTATGATTAGACAAGCGTTCACAAATGTTCTAAAATGATTGAAGTTGTTTGTCATTGCGTATAAACTTGTCTACTTTTACTAATGGATTTAGAAACGGTAGGAAGGGCACGTTTTAGCAATGTTTGTTTTGGTTCTGTTAATCGTTTTTCTCTACATTGTCTTCCTAATCTGTTTTTAGCGCGTTCCTACTGATCTAAGATAGTTTTGGATGGTGGTTTGGAATGTTTCATAAGGAATGTTTTGATATGTGTAATCATATGGTTTCACTTTGTCTTATTATTTTGTATTACTCTCCTTTTCAGAGTCACTGTCTATTACCCATTGGGGCAAAATCTGTTTGCAGGATTCAGAAGAATCATATGGAGTCTCATGACAACGAGGCTTTTCAGATTGAGCTATCTTGAGGTACTTTGGATTAGCAAAGGTTGATCTACCATTATACGTTGCGCATTTGGGTGCTAACATGTGAATGGTCTGAATTGACTGATTGCGTTTATAAAGAATTTCATTTAAAAACTTTATTTGTTTGTCCATTTCAATCATCGTGTCAATGTCTTTTCCTTCCTTAACCTTTAAATCCGAAATAACCTTACTTTTCTCTTTGAGTTGACCTTCAAATTGTGACCTAGTTAACAGACTCTTTTTGACTAGCTCATCGTGTTTCTGATTGACAACTGAAATTTCATAGGTTTTAGTTTTTAAACCCTCTTGTATGTCAATGTCTTTAAGAGCTAATAGTCCTAGAGTTTCATTTAACTTTGTTTGAAGTATTTTATAATCACTCGTTCGGTCATTAAGGGCCGTGTACTTCTCAAGCTCAGTCTGTTTGGTCTGAAGTGCAATCAGACAACTATCCCGACTGCTAGTAGCCTCCCCTAGAGCCCTACTAGTCTCATCAAGGTTAGTTCTGCACTCCTCTAGTTCTTGAGTCAATGATGCGTTTGCTTTCTTTAATTGCTTTAAAATCGTTTTGTTTTCCTCAGTATCAAGAGTTAAATTTGCAATTAAATTAGCAAGCGCAGCACGCTCATCAGCACATTCTGCAGCATGTTTCTCAGAATGTTGTCTTTCATTGGCAAACACATTCTTTTCATCATTGTTTTGTACCTGTTCCAATGGCGTATCAGTAGAACTTGATTCTGCAGGTAAGACTTCCTGAATCTTTGCTTGCATCTGCAGTTTCTGTATCTCTGGTTCCTCTAACACTGAACCCGAAGATGAAGTATTCTTTGTTTCCATTTTAACGTGAATTATGAAGTGTGAAAGATTTTGTTGGATCTTAAGTGGATATGATGTGATTGAAATTGTGGTTTTGTAAGCAATTCACGTTCACGGGATTTTACACGTCTATGATTAAAACTGATAAATGAATTAACAGGATTTTACAAAATCAATAGAAAACCGTGAATGATTTGCTTCGGAATCAGCGGCCAATGATTTAATTGTATAAAAACAGATAATTTTCTGGCTAGGGTTACAGCAGATTGTTTAAATAGGCTCACCAATCTGAAACGGGCCAAAAAATACAGATGGGCCGTGAGCTAGAACAAAAACAAGTGTGGATTGGATCCCATCTCGTGAAGTGTTCTGCATTGAGATGTGATTCTAAGTTATTCATGTGTTGAGATAATGAAACTTGAGGTTTCTGACACGTTCCACCAAAGAGTTGTGCAACAGACTTGTTGATACAATATACTCTGTTAGTGAGAAGTGGAGTGTTTATTTAAGTGCATTTATTTGTTCAAGGGTTTTCTTTGAAAATCTTTTGGTTGCATTTGCAGTTTTGTATCTCTGGTTCCTTAGAACAGCTAGAACCCGAAGAGAAGTAACCTTTGTTACGCTATTTTTATCTGTGAATTGGAAGTGTGAAGATTTTGTTTGAGTGTCTTAGAAGTGGATATGACTCGTGAGTTGGAAATTGTGTACGGTTTTGAATACCCTAGATCGTTAACGGGATTCCACAGTCTATGAATTAGAATACCGATATATCAAAAAATTTACAGGGATTTATACAAACAAACTATCATAGCGAAAATCAGGGATACATGATTGATTCGGATATCACGCGCGCCATATGATTTAATTGTCTAATAAACAGATGCAATTTTCTGGCTAGGGGAACTGAACAGGGTCTTAAAAATACAGAAGGATGGGCCGTGAGCTAGAACAAAAAACAAGTCTAACACAAATTTCCAAAAAAAAAACTGCAAAAAATGTCAATGTTAGGCTCAAAATATTTGAGGAACAATGAAAAGTTCGTTCATAATTATAATTAGGTCTCGGTGTCACTAAACTATTCCGTTTGTTAATAGGCTAACGGTATACGGGCTCTTAAATGTAATCTAACCGGTCACGTGTATCGGCGAATGCCCAAGTAAATCCCGAGCGGCCCGTAGAAAAATACCAAGGCATGAAAGCCTCTTGGTATTAACTATAAATCCTCTCCAAGTATGGACGATGGGTTTGGTTCTTGGTTAATTTTCATTTGTAATTGGCAAGTTAACATCCATCTTTTTTTTCTCTCTACCTTCTCCTCTAACTTCTCTCTAAACTTTCTTCCATATTTTTTTTTATTTATCTCATCGTATTTTCTTGTGTTTCAATAAGACGTGTTAAGTGGATTATATTGGTGAGACATTTGTATCATTTCGCCTCGGGTGTTGGGTTAGTTTTCTGTTTGTTGTGAGTGGTTGTTTCGTGTTTGTATTTTTTGTTGTTTTGTTCGTTTCGTGGTTTAGTTTCTGTTAGCAAAAGTGGTTCGATTTAGTGTTTGTAATTGTATTGTAATCGTGGTTCTTTTTTTTTTTTTCTTACTTCGTGCGTGGCTGAGACAAACGCGAGGATCGAACTAGCATTTTCCTTCGAGGATCGAACTAGCATTTTCCTTCGAGCATCGAACGAGTGAAATCCAGTAAGGTTCGAACGAGCGACTTCAACAAGGACCATCGAACGAGTGTTCCTTGTTTGATCGAACGAGTGGTTTTATCTTTGTTTGATGTGAACGGCAAATCTCTTCAAGGATCGAACTAAGTGGATCGAACAAGGACCTTCGAACAAGCATCATTCGAACAAGCCCTTCGAACAAGATCATCGAACAAACACCTTCGAGCACCGATCGAACGAGCAACGATCGAACGAGCAACGATCGAAAGAGTCTAACGATCGACGAGAAAAGACAAACGATATCGAACGAAGCATAGCGTTGTTTCGCCGAGGAAAAGAGAAACGATTCGAAACGAGCAACGCCTCGACAACGACGCGGAAAACTCGACGAACGGAGAACTCGACGAGCGGAATCGAACGAGCGGAACCGAACGAAATTTTTTGTAGAAAACTTGTTGTTGACGAAAAGGGTTTCAGTTAAAAACAGCCAGTACTTTTGTATCCGTTAACTCCGGTTTAGGCCCGTTGTGACCTCTCAAATCGAAGAGAAGAAAAAACGAGACTGGATCACGCTGTAAACCATGCTTTAGTTTGGTTCCGGATTTTTCGAAGCCAAAAAACATCGTTTTTCATATTTATTGACAACTTTCAGTTTTTTTTGGAATTTTCGTGATTCCAAATCCAAATATTCATGGTTTCTTCTTGATTTAGTAAAATCCGTGAATGATACGATTCTTCTATCGGTTTTTTAAATCAAGAATGTCAATCCCTGTGAACATTATATTGAATCAACCACAACAACAATCACTTACCTGCGTAAGATCTACAAATCATTCTCACTTTAATTCTTTTAATCAATGAGGGACTCAATTGCAAACTTCCACCAATGACAGTCAACCTGCACAAACAACATCATGGCAAGCATAGGTTCAAGGGATCGTTCACCAATTGCTTGAACAGGACGATGATGACAATGGCGATCACGGTTCTTACGATACATTGATACAAGACCAAATGGTGATGCCTTACGGAAGTGCATTCTCACAGGTCCTTATACTCCAACAATGGTCACAACACCAGCTGTTCCAGCAACAGAGGATTCTCCAGAAATTCCTGAAAAAACATCAGAGACAGTTCTGAATATGACTCCTGAGAACAAAGCTCATTATGAATCTGAAAAAGAAGCGATTCATTTGATATTGACTGGAATTGGAGATGAAATCTACTCAACTGTTGATGCATTGTCAGGACGCTCAAGAAATCAGAATGTGGGAAGCCTCGAGAGGTTTAAAAAGGTGAATCACTTCAAATTCAAGTGTCAAGCCACATTAATTTTGGGAATTGGTCATTCCTTCTCCAGATGGAGAATCATTGAGTCTTACTACACAAGGATTCTACAAAATGATGAATGCGATGATCAGAAAAATTTGGACAGTTGCAACGAGCAAGTAATGTTCAATTTCTTCAACAACTTCAACCAGAATGGTCAAGATTTGTCACAATTGTGAAGCAACAACACAAGTTGGATGAAGTTCCATATCATAAGCTCTTTGACATTCTGAAACAATACCAAAAAGAAGTTAATGAACTCCGTGCTGAAAGAATGGCCAAGAATGCTAACCCATTAGCACTTGTTGCTACTGCTCAAACAATGCAAGATCCGTATTATCAAACACCAAAACATCACAAATCATATGCACCAACATCCAAAGCTACACTTCCAACCAGATCTCATGCAGCTACAAGATATAAAGGCAAAGAGATAGCCAAACCAATCACACCTCCATCTGAGTCAGCTTCTGAAGAAGACAGTGATCCTGAACAAGCTCAGAAGGACAAAGATATGCAGAAAAATTTGGCTCTCATTGCAAAGTACTTCAAGAAACTCTACAAACCTACCAACAACAACCTCAGAACTTCCTCAAACACCAGAAACAAGAATGTGGATACTAATCCAAGATACAAGACTGACAATCAGACTGGACAGTTTGGGAATCAGAGGGTAGTAAATGCTGTTGGGGCTAGGGAAACTGTAGGAGGTCCAGTAGTGCAACAATCTGGGATACAGTGCTTTAACTGCAAGGAATTTGGTCATTATGCTAAGGAATGCAGAAAGCCAAAACGGGTTAGAGACTCCACGTATCACAAGGAAAAGATGTTGCTGTGTAAACAAGCTGAGAAAGGTGTTCAACTTCAAGCAGAGCAATCTGACTGGCTAGCAGGGAACGGATGAAGAGATTGATGAACAAGAGTTGGAAGCACATTACAGTTACATGGCAAAGATCCAGGAGGTTCCCAATGCAGACTCAGGAACTGATTCTGAGCCATTGGAACAGGTACAATACGATACTGATGATAATGTGTTTGCCAATGACATACAACATTTTGACCAATCTGAATCCATTAGTAACACATGTGCAGTGGAAACGGGTGATAGTAATGTCACTCCTGAATCACCGGATATGTGTGATAATGATATTCAGGATGACCAAAATGATGTAGAATGTGATGATGAGCGTGTTGCACTTGCTAATTTAATTGCTAATTTAAAGCTTGATGTCGATGAAAATAAAAAGATTCAAAAGCAATTAAAGAAAGCAAATGCAACATTGACTCAAGAGTTAACTGAGTGCAAATCTATTCTTGCGGAAACTAGTAGAACTCTAGGAGAATCTAATAGTATTCGGGATAGTTGCTTAGTTGCACTTCAAAATAAACAGACTGAGTTTGAGAGGTACAAGGCCTTTAATGATCGTACAGTTGACTATGACAAACTTGAACATAAGTTAAATGAAGCTCTAGGACTATTAGCTCAAAAAGAAATTGACATAAAAGAAGGTTTAAAAGTGAAAGCCTACGAAATTTCTGTTGTCAAAGAGAAACATGATGAGTTAGTCAAACAGAGTCTTTTAACCAAGTCACATTACGAAGGTCTTGTCAAGGAGAAAACAAAGGTAATAACGGATTTGAAGCTTAAGGAAGAAAAAGATATTGACAAAATGATTTCAATGGAAAACCAGATAAAGTTTTTGAATGAAATTGTTTACAAACGGAGTCAATCAATCCAAACCATTCATATGTTAGCACCCAAATGCCCTACATTTAATGGAAGACCTACCTTTGCCAATCCAAGGTACCTCAAAAAGGCTCAAAATGAGATACCATGTTTGTATGCGATCCCACATGACCAATCTGATCCTGCAAACAGACTCGTCCCCGATAGGGAAGAGACTCAGACTCTTGAAGAAGAGAGTCGATCAAAATTGAATAAAGACTTAGTGAAACCTTTTGACTACACAAAGTTAAATAGTCTTTATGAAAATTTTAAACCCCCGACTCAGCATTATAAAATTCAGTTCGCACAGGCAAATGAAATAAGAAATAAAATGTGGAGAAAATCATTTGTGAAATCAAAACCAAATATTTTCAAAAACATCAATTTCTTACCAGTGTCAAAATCAATAAGCAAAAGTAGGCAAGCATACAATGTCATGACGAATAACATTAATCATCTGAAAGAAATTGTCGATCAAGCATGGGTAAAACATTCAAACGACTGTCTTCATCTTCGAAACCCAACTGTTCAAGATATGGAAATCCTAATTAAGATGTGTTTGATGCCCCTTGCCCTTAAGACTCAGAATGATACTTTCGCATTTGTTCATGAACTTAAGCAAGAAATGCATGCATATTTAAAGTACGTTGAATCTCTTGAAGATGAAATTGATGAAATATGATAAAGCAGAATTTTCAAACATGTATGATATACTTTTGCAAGAATGTGTGTCTAATTATGTTATGTGTTCTTATTTACATTTGTTATCTGATTTAGGAGATCTCACAACTGAAATGCAATCATATATGTTTCATACAGTAAAGAATGTGAATGTCTTGCACTAAAGCTTTTGAAACAAACTGAAACTGTTTGTAAAGAAGTTTATAATGAGCTTTTACGAAGTTTTGCTAAATTAGAAAAACACTTGATTTCTCTTGAACTTGCTTTACAACAATGTCAAGAACAAATGAAAAATGACACATTTTTACAAAGAGAAAAGCGTCAAATGTATTTCTGTAAGAGCGTGAACAATATTTTGAAATACAAGATTTGAAAGCTCAATTGCAAGACAAGGACATTGCCATAAGTGAGTTAAAGAAACTCATTGAGAAGAACAAAGGAAAGGGTGTGGATACTAATTTTAAAAAACAATCAATCTTGGGGAAACCGCATTTGCAACCAATCAGAAATCAACCAGTGGTAAGACAACCAACTGCGTATAAATTTGAACGATCCTAATTCCCAAGACATAGGATTGCCTCCCAAGTTGGTGTGTCACATGATTTGACAAAACCAGTCACTCCACATTCTTGGCCTCAAGTTAGGAAATCGTCTTTTGCTAAGCCTTTTGATGTGATGCACCTGGCCCTTCTAGGAATAACCTAAAGCATGTGTCATTTCAGTCACCAAGGGAATTTGTAGGCTCAAATGACATGGTTCATAACTACTACCTAGAGGAAGCTAAGAAAAAGGCACAACTTCAGAAAGACAAAGCCTTGAATACCAAACCTAGTGTGCAACAATCTGCTAGATTACCAAACACTGCTAATGGTAACAAACCAAAACCTAGGAACTTTAATCACCACCTAGAATTGGCCACCATCAGTGAGTATCGTGTATCGAATGATAACAGTTAACACAGCAGAGCCACTAGGAATCAAAAGTCATTCTTGATGTCAAAAGACTTGGCATGTGCTACATGCACCCCCACCCCCCCCCACCCCCACCCCCCCCACCCCCCCTCTCTCTCTCTCTCTTCTCCCCGACTCATGCGTGAGTTTTAGAGTGAATGGTGAGTCACTCATCATTAGTGAGTGAATCGTGAGTGTGTTTTTTATTATATTTTATTTGGTTAGTGAGTAATGGTGAGTGTGTTTTTTTTATTATATTTTATTTTGGTTTGTGAGTGTGTGTTGGTATTTAATGAGGTATATTTTATATAAAATGAGTATTTTAATGAAAAGTGAGTTTGTTGTGACCATTACGGTTGAATGGTGAGTGACTAGAAGTGAGAGGAGAAAGAAAACTGAGATGGATGATTAGTTTGATAACACCACTCCATCCAGCCTTAAATTTTATTAAAACACTCAAGTATGACAGTTGTACTTTATATATAACATGCTTTAACTATTTGTATACTGAAGTGTCCTAATAAATATTGAAAGTGTGCAAATCACTTTCCATTTCATATGGGTGTTTCACATTAGTTATCATGGTGTTATTATAAGAGCATTGATATTTATGCCTACAAAGTAGATCTACAGTTAGACCTAATTTATTTGGTTAATGACAAGTGTATTACATTTATTTTCTTTCATACTTTTTCATCAATCACTTTTTAAAATACATTAATCAAATCTTTAAGTATATATTTAGGTTCATGTGTTAGACATACAAATCATTTTTCTTATTATAATCTTTTCATTTGTTTAGCTTATTGTGTGAGGTTTTATTCATATATTATTGTATGATACATACTATTTCTTCTTAATTTGTATTTCTGCTAATCTCCTTAATGATAAAATCCTGGCATATGAAAAAAATTGACGATTTAAATATAAAAAGGATAATTAGTAAATTACACAAGTTATAGTTTATATAAGTAGCAAGATACATAAGAATATAAGTTAGTACTTCACTACAATAAACTATTATATATGAACGATGATTTGCACACTTTTTATTTTGATTGTAACATTTACTGTACAAGCATATAAAATACACAGTAAATAATATACAACTATATAATACACAATGAAATGTCTCAATCAAATAAATAAGTGTGTAAATAAATTCTCATTATTTATACATATCATTTTCTACATGATTTTAGAAGGCATGTCAAAGTCTTGTTTATTTTATTTTACATATGAATGAATGTGAAAAAGTTTGTCACATCTACAAATGTCAAAAAGTATTAAAAATCGTGACATCCTCCACACTAATTATATTAAAGAATTTCACACTTATCTGTATATTAATACACAAACTTTGATCACACTTAAAGATGTGAGGTTCAATTTGTCACATTCAAATTTTTTTCTCAAAAGTATAGTGTGAAGAAATTGAGTGTGACGAATTGATATGCACATTTGGAAGTGTGAATAAATGTATATTTGTATGCACTAATAAGTGTGAGTTTTTTTATTTGCAATGGGTTTAAGCCGTAAAATAGCAACGAATTTTTTTAAATTTATCGATTTGGTACGTGTACTTTTAAAAATCTGTACAATAGTAACGAATTTTCAATAAGTGTTCCAATATGCACATTTTGCTGACGTGTCATACATGAAAGCTGACACGTGGCACCATTTATAACGTGACACGTCATCAACATGTACATATTAGAACACTTATTGAAAGTTCGTTGTTATTGTACAGCTTTTAAAGTATACACGTACCAAATCGATAAATTTAAAAAATGTCGTTGCTATTTTACGGCTTAAACCCTTTGCAATTTTATGTGCGAAAATGTTATGAAATTTCACGCTTACAAATATTATAAATTTATACACGTCCAAAAATTTAAGAAAAGGTCTGCAACTTTTAGTAGCATATAGAAAAAAGTGAAAATAAATGACATAAATGTTGTAGTGCTTTAAGAAACATTATTCAATTTACTTTTATTTACATACATAACATTTTAAATATGTTATTAAAAGCTAATTTTGCTTGTATGCAATCTGAGTGTTGTAAATTTGACATGGCATGACATAAACTCAAATTGTAGTTGGCGTAATCGATCGAGTAAAAAAATTTGAGGTCAGACAATTGTAAAAACTAATGTTTGATTTTTCTAGTAACCAAATATGGGGATAATTATGTTCAAAAAAAATATGGGGATAATAAACTACAGCGAGAATGAAAATTCTCGAGAACAGAAATCATTTGACGTGCCGTTCCCTCATTCACAAACAAAGCCTCCTCGTGCGATCAGCTTTTATTGTTTCATCGTACTCTTTTAGCACTTGCCCATAAATCACTTTACTTTTCAAGACCTGTTTATAACCGCACTCCATCTTTTAGCTACTTACCAAGTTGGTCCTTTTATCATACACTCACAAAATTGACGTATATTAATTAGGTTGTTCAAGATACGATTCGGTTCGGTTTGGTTAGTTGAAAATTTTAAACTATCTATCACGGAGTGGTTAATTCGTTTTACTACCCAAACCCGAACCGTACGGGCGGGTAATCGAACTTGCGGGTACCCGTAATGAGCTGTTACTCGCGGTTTAAATCACGGTTAACCATATTAGATGTTTAATGGAGTTTGCCCGTATGAACAATTACATAATCTAAAACCTAAAATGCCGTTTCCGTCACAATACTTGCATTCAAATGAACATACATATCATATTAACATAAGTATTTATTCGATATTTATATGTTAAGATCACATTAATCAATTTCACACATAGATGTCTAATAAATGCTTATATTGTGAGCAAAAATAGTCGTTATACAATAAAGCAGTGCAATAAAAAAAATATTTCTTTAGTTATTCAAATATTTTCTTAAAAACCTTCCTGTATAATATACACAGTTCGGTTCGATTACCCACGGATATGTAAAAATAAAAACCGAACCGTGATAAGCGAGTTTTTCCGGTTTCGATTTTATACGGTTTCGGTTTTGAGATATTTTGGTTTCGGATTAAGCAATTTGGCTCATTTTGTCGATTTTTCAAGTTTTTTAAACACCCCTAATATTAATATCACGCAAACAAAGATATCAAATATTGCTAGAATGGGATATGAGGTTTGTACATGATAGTATGATACTTGCACTTGATGATATTTTTTTGGGATAAAGCCGTAGAATACCAACAAACTTTGCCTAATTTATCGATTTGGTACGTGTACTGAAACAATTATCGATTTGGTACGTGTACTTACATAAAGTGTTCTCATTTGCACATTTTGATGATGTGTCACGTTATTGATGTGCCACGTGTCAGCATATCACGTATGACACATCATCAAAATGTGCAAATGAGAACACTTTATGTAAGTACACGTACCAAATCGATAATTGTTTCAGTACACGTACCAAATCGATAATTTTTTTCACAGATCATAAAAACCATGAAGATTGAGGAATTAATTATAGCCGCACATTTTTAACTAAATAAAACATTCGATTAATATATCTTAAAAATCATAAATGCTAGGCGAAACAAATTACCCGATTACGACAAACTTTAATTATCTTTCAATAGAAAGCACTTTCATATACTTTTGAAAATTTATTATTATTTATTAATCTTTTTTACGATACATGAACATCATATGATATATAACAGTGATCTGTAAGTTCGAATACTCGACATGTTGTCATAAAATTGACATAAGTATTTGTATAAAACTTCAAATGATTCATCGTTTTTTGCATTTAAAAATACAATTTCTTACTTTTTCAATCATATATCACACATAATTTTTGAACTTACAAATTGTTACAGTCTATTTATAGTAGTTTGAGAAAATGCATGAATTGTTTTATATCCAAACTTGCTTGATATAGCACTAATTTGTAGGTTCAAAGACAGAACGACTGTCGTAAAATTAACATAAATATTAGTTTTTACGATGCAAAAATTGGTGCATCTTTTTTATTTGTATACAAATACTTATGTCCATTTCACTACAACATGTTTAGTATTGGAACTTATAAGGAGAAATGATATATCCTCCTACTAGTTATTCCTACTTATATTCCTACTCACATGATCGTGACAAGTGTCAAAACTGATGGTTTAGATGCGGAGAGATAATGAGTGATGAAAAAATATAAAATATTATTGTGTGTGTAGGAGGATACATATGTATATAGTGTAGGAGAATATACCACAACTTGCTTATAAGTTATGTGATATTTACTTCTATTTTTAAGGGCTTTCTAAATTCACCACAAACAACAACAACATACCCAATTTTACTTGGACGGGGTATGAGGAGGAATAATGTAAACATGTCCTATCTCTACCTTTGGAAAATCTCAAAAGAGGAAGAGTGCTTTTATAAAGAACTCTAAAAAATGTAAACATGCGGGTGAGAAAGCACAGAAATATAATCATCAGTTAAGAATGCATCAGAAATTAGCATCCCTCGAATTGTCACATTCCCCTTAGTATAAACACTCACCAGCGGAATATCATCTTTAATGGAATGATAATCCTCGTCAAGTCTTTGAGGACTGGATGATAACCTTCTTCTGAAATACACAATTAGTGAAATCCCACCAGAGAAAAGTAGCATAATCATCATTTGTGCGATTGACCACAACATGAAACAACTGAAGTATGTTGATTTTTATTTGATCATGCCCAGATGTTTGAGTAGTCAAGCAATGGTTGGACACCTTGAACATGGTCTGCCACGGTTGAGCAAGAAATTTTGTATAGAAGACACTCACTTTATCAACAACTCCTTGATAGCCAACCCTTTGAATGAAAGATTCAATAATCTTTATGTTGACTGGTGTGATGAATGGATTATCTGGAGTTTCCACTGGCAGCTTAAGAGCATCACGAAACATATCAACAGTGTAAGTTATCTCTTGTGCATCCAGCTTGAACCTGATAGTGTCTTTTGTATCAGGTACCTTGCTAACTGTCTTCTAGAATTGTTGTAAGTACACGGCTGAAACATCAGCAGTAGCAGTGAGAGCATAACATAATGGATGATCAAGTAAAATTTGTCCCACTATCTTGCATTCTGGTGAGCATGGGATACTTTGGAGGACAACATAATTGTTGCATCTCCTAATGCCTTGAAATTTAGGGACGAGTTGAGCAACTAGAATGATTTGTTTAGCCATGTGGAATACTGTATGATGACATGAAGTGATTAGTGAAATGAGATAAAGTTTATGTAATACATATTGATGTAACATTTGTGTCTCTTTCCACTCTGTCTGTTTTTATATGCTTTGGGAATTCTTTTGGAGCATATTCTGATTATTTTCTTTCTCATGTGTCAATTCTTGCTTTTTCGGGCACATGCCATACGCTTTATTCGTCTTTTTCTTTAGATCTTATTTTGTATTCTTTTTCGAGCATACTCAGATTTGCTTTTTCGCGTATGGATTTTATCTCTCTTTCTATTTTGAGTTTCCTCACCAAAAAGCATTTGTGAAATGATACTCTTTCAAGAATAATAAAGATATACTTTTATTTTAAAAATACAAATTTGGCAAAAAAACACAAATAGTGACAACCATTGATGTTTAAGAAATCTAAGAGTATAACTTTATATCCTCAAAAATTTTTTTTCAGTAAAAGAGTATCATTTTTTGACACAACGTACAACTTTTGATAGAAATATGAGATAACATTTCCAAAATCACAAGTTTGCCAAAGATGTTTGAAAACTTTGATTATACAACCAAACTAATGTAACAACAATTGGATGGTCACTAAGCCACTCAATCCTCATTCTGTTCGGTGCAGAAAACGGCCAAAACCATACATGACTTGGATCATTTACCCAATTGAGTACAACAGTTAGTCATAAACCATTTTGAACGGTTTTTGAAACATTCTTTTCAAAACTTTTAAATTTGCCTTTGTTGAGACATGAGAATCAATAATCACAGACAATTGAATCACCATGTTCATTCATTTATTTTCTCAAATCATTGGAATCATTAATCACTTAATGAAAAATTTAGTTATACAAAACCATATTGTTATATATGATATCTGGATGGTTAGTAGATTGCTCAATCCTCATCCTGTTAAATTCAGGAAACGGTCGTGACCGGACACAATCTTCACCATTTGGCCTATTTATCAATATAAAAATATGATTTTGTAACAAAATTTATCATTGGTTTTTGTAAAATGCTATTTTGTTTAATGATTAAGCCCACTTGAGTATTCGTCAAAAATTTAGCCCATTAAATTGTTTTCCAAAACCCAAACTGAAAATCTCAATTTTGTCTTACGAAACCCATTAACTTTGGCCTAATAACCTTTATGAAACCATTTGTGACTTGCCCAATTATGATCTATGAAACCATTTAACAAAACCCTTACGAAACCGAAACCTGAACCAACACTTTCGTAAAACATAATTATCAATAAAAATGATAATTTGAAGGACTTGTCTTGATTTTCAGCTTATTATTATCATTTTATTCACAATTTAAGGTTGTTCTTATGTCTGAAAGCAAAAGTTCAAGTTTACGAAATCATCATGGTTATGAAACCTCATGATTTTTAGTCCACAATAGTATTAGTGATCACTTCATACCAATCATATTCTAAGATACTTAACTATGTTTTGCCTCAATCAATTTATCATTTCAAACAATTTTATTTTTTCGAAACCCTAGATCTATACGAAACCTATGTTAACAATCAATTAAAGCAGTTAATCACAAAAGAAATCAAATAGATCACGTTTCTTACGTTTGGTTATCACTAAGAACTGAAAGAACGATTTGGATCGTTGTTTTCTATGTTATGAAAGCTCAAAAGTTTTCAAAGGATTTACGAAACCAGTTACTGTGTGTACGAAAGTAATAGGTTACGTATGAAACCTGTTCCTTTTATACTTCCAAAAATAACTTTGCATTTTTGATATTTTCAGTCCCTCTAGTTACTTTCGTAAACATTTGATGTGCGGTCGTCGTAGGACTTCTACACGAGAAGTTTTACAACTCCCTAGGCAATGCACCTAATCGTTGTAGTGTAGTATAGGCAAGACTCGGGGTTATTTATCGTTCACTAGAGGAATAGGTTGGGAAGGCTTGATAACGGTCTAACAGAATTCTAAGGGTTGAGAGAAGATTATTTTTGTATTTTTATATTTTATGGAAAGCTAGTGAATCATATAATTGGAGAGAGGTTTGGTTTTAACTGTTTAAACTAAATATTAGCTAACTTCCATATCATCATCTTCTTCTTGAGGTTCTTCTTCCTCCTCAAATTCTTCCTCTTCTGGGTCCTCGTCTTCATCCACTAAGACGGGCTCAGGAATAACAGGAACATCATCGAGTTGATTCGGTTCAACTACGGGTAAATCATGCACATGATCGGGAGGAATTACGTTTGCCATGATAATCTAGAAAATATCATATAATACTTATTCAATAGTGTTCCAATAAAAATACTATTATCCAAAATAACAGTTCGCATAAATGCGCAACAAACAAAAATTTACAATTTGAGGCATTCTCGCTCAATATATATCTCAAATATACTCCAAACATATATAATAATTATTATTATATAATCTCATAACAATCTATGCATACAACACATGCATAAATATATCAATACATAACAATTTATGCATACAACACATGCATAAACATTCATTCTCTTTCTATATGTAACTAATGACAACGAGGAGTCTTGGCGTACATGTAGAAGCATTATAGTTTAGGTTTTTAAAAACTTGACCTAGTTCTCTATAACCTTAGGCTCTTGATACCACTCTGTAACACTCCCATTTTTGGATTGAGCAGCGGAAATTACAATGGGTGTTACTAAATAGCACAATACACCAAGATAATAGAAAACGACCTAGATGAGACGTTTTACAAACATGTGTTCTATTATTTATTAGAGAAAAGTGCGTTTAGGTACCCACAGGAATCGTAACCACAACCATTACCACATTTGAAAGACAATTGTTTCAAATTAAAGACATTGTTTTTAAAACACATTAAGACATTGTTTTGAATGACAGGGAAACTACACAAGTAGTCTTTCAAACCAAATCATCACACGCATGACACCTCCACGCCATTATTGCCTTCACCCTTGGTTACCTGGGATAAAACATGTTTAAAACGTCAACAACATTGTTGAGTGAAATTCATTAGAGTTTAAAATAATCAATAAGTAATCATCTTTGAACACATAATTAGTTCCGGAAAACATTGCAAAAATAACAATGTATAACATACTCTTTATTTCACGCAATAATCTCATGACACCGAACGTTAACAATACATATATCATTTCATATGTCAATTTGCCCCAGAACAAGGTATTATTGTCATATACCTACTACTTCTAAATACAAAACGTCCGTTTGACAGGGTGTTCACAAGGATTCATACCCCAGATGGGGTGCCAACCTAATAGATCTATTTTAGACGTGCATTACGTTCACCCTCACAAAGGCGATTAACGGTTCATGAAATAAGGGACTTCAAAAATAGCTACTTATGCGGAAACATTCTCATAATCGGGTCCAGCATACCATAAAATCATATGTGCTCGATTTTATAAAACAAACATGTATCCCCCCCGCGGGTTTATAAAACAATCAAAAGATTTAAAATGTGAGGCTATGAACTCACCTAAACAAAAGATTCCAATTCAATCAAATCAACAAGCCGTAATACTCACGTCCTCACCGCGACCTATATAATACATAGATAGCGATACTGAACTGAAAAGTTAAAATAAACCTAGCTATTGGTGATAACAATAAGATAAAAGACTGTGCTTATTTAATATGTAGTACTCCGAGATTGCTCCTCGCAAGTGGTTATTGCCTTGTCACCCTTGTAATGATCTGTGTAACTATTTCCTAAGTCATAAACGAATTACACGAACCCGCCGTCTACTTAGTATTCTGCTAGAGCAACGCACACGTAAGGTAGTATGAAGACTATACTATGGCCCTAGGGTACACTACGTGCATGTGAAAAATATATTAAATGTGATCAACCATATTGGGGCCAGGTAGTATGAAGACCTGATACCAACTATGTGTATCCTTTTCTACACAATCATGTGTCCCTAGACATATCCAACAACGATACAACAAAACTGGTTTTCTAGGCCAAACTACTCATGCCATCACAAAAGCAACAACACTAAGATCTAACATTCTAGGTCATACACTCATAAATAAACCTCAATAGAAGGTTTAGCCAGCATATTCAATATAAAGCAAGAGCATAGAAAATCATACAACACAATAGACATATTGAATGATTAAAAAACCTTACTGATTAAAAGATGAGTTGGAGAAGTAAAAATAGGGGTTTTTAGGCCCTAAATTCATCCCTAACAACTGCTAAATGAACTAGGGTTCGTACCCTCTTTTTATTCTAAAGTTACACACTCAAAACCCTAAATTCGGGTTTGTATATATAGGAAAAACCTGGTGACGGCGTCCAACGTTTAATCATAAACGCGATAAAAGTGAAGATTCGAGATAATGGAGGCTGGGTTGTATCCTGACGGCGTCGGAGAATCTTGTGACGCTATCTGATCTTCGTGGTGACGGCCGTCTACGTTGTATCTGTGATGCTCTCCAACCACTGTAGAGAAAATTCTTGATCAATGTTGGTGAGGTCCGTAGTCTTTGTCTGTTTCTTCTCCAAATGGAGCCAAGTTAACATGTAATTCTTCCAATGCCTTCCACAATGAGAAATACCTGAAAAGGAACCATTAATTACCTATTTGGGCATAAAATGCACGATTTAAGGGTTAAACGACCCCAAAACAATGTATGAAAATGACACCTCATCAAATATCCTACCACTTGGGATTTGCTTGTCGTCAAGCAAATGTGCTTTTCTAGCTAGACAATAACAATATAAGGGGTCATTTTACCTAATCTTTAAACATATTTTACCAACACACATCACTAACCTCCTAGACCTTGTAATTAAAAGCACGGAAAGTAGTATTACTAAGCAACTCAATAAGTGTTGGGATTATCTCTTTCACTCGATTATATAATAAATAATAACAATCGGGAAACGTAAAAATCAACACCTCATTACCTGTCATAGCATATAAACTTAACAAAGTCTTGGTAAATGATCAAACTCCACCGCTAGGTGCAAGTATTATTCATTATTTACTACTAAGAGGTCTTATATAAAGGGTTATGAGGTGTAGGTGTAAGATAACATAAATGGAAACAAAAACGGATAGGATACATTTGGAGGTGGCTTTGGGTGAATTGGGAGTGTAGGGTTAGCTATATTTATACGAATACACCTGGTTTGGTTGCTAACCAAGACTCGACGAAGAAATACCAAACTCTACACAACTCTACATCAATCTCTTTCCTTTTATTTTATATTTTATTAATAACATAATACAACACATGGGGTTTTATAATATCACCCCGACACTTGACTTTAACTGCTCGATAATTACAATCTAACTAATGACCCAATTTGAGGTGGATCAAATAACATTGGAGATCATTGACAAACATATAGGGTATTGACTTACCTTTCTTCCCCATTCTTCCGTAAATAAATCCACATGAATCCCAATCGTCCCAAAATAGTATTTACAAGGATAAGGACTTAGCAACCGTGTACTCAAATAATTAACTTGGGTTAAAACAATAATGTACTGCGAGTACATATAAGGTAGGCTAAGGCTTTTTGGGTGTAACGATTGGTTTAAGGGTGACAATGCTCTTCATTAATAGTCCGGATTAACCAGAAAATTACGAGAACCGTGAAAAAGGATAGGCTCGGAGGGTTGTACTAGGGTATCCTGCACTAAAGGTGAGTGCATGGCAAGGGTGTGGGATAGTTATATGATCGGTGTGACCATCATAACAATTACAGGTTTAAAACATGGGTTAATCCTAATGCCTCTTATCAAGCAAATCCTAATACTTACTATGCGGTCTCGGGATGCATCACAAAAACAAGTTCTAGAATTTAATATGCTACCGGTACACTCTCATAATCCTAAAATAACCGATACCAATGTTCCAGAAAAGGCGACGAAACCACGCATACACATCCGTAACGACGGAATAGACACACATGATTGCTCACTCCTTAACTCGAACAAGCTAAAGGTATAATATCTAAGGGCGAACCTCACATTGTGGGGGTGGAATTTTGAGGGTTTTTGTGCTAGTCATATAAATTCCTATCCATGGGACGCTAGTAATACTCGGTTTTCGTTGGTGTGTGTCGTAAAAAAATTTAAATTTTGGTAAAAATCACCCTTTTATGCTATGTTTCGATATATTACCCATCTTTTTAAGGACAAAGCAAATGGCAAATGAAAGAATAGTTTCTAAGGCTTATTTTCCCCCTACACTTAAGTTGAACATTGTCCCCAATGTTCTCTAGAAGTACCCGTTAAAACAGATAAAGGGAAAAGAAAACAAGGAAAAGAAACTAGTACTCCCCTGGTTTACTCAATAATGGAGAAGAAACATGCGATAACTGGTTAAATCGTCCTCCGAGAATCATCCAATGAAACTTCCTAAGAACTTCCAAGCTTCTTCTCATCAAATATAACCTGTAATCAAAGACAAAGACAACTATACCAAGCATAAAATGTGCGATTTACCAATATACAATATGAATTTAGGGTTCGACTCGATAGATAGGATGAAAGAATTGTTAAATTCATTAGGTTTTGCAGGTTTATAATGGAAGAATAAATATATTAAATGTCGTGCAAGTTTTATTTTCAATAATAATTAAAAACTTTAAGTTTTCGGAACCTGGGGGTTTGACGCCGCAGGGTTGTGGTGACCCCGTCACAGGTGTCGTGGTGACGGCGTCGCGTGTTAATCGTGACGCCGTCTCCACAGTCTGTGAAAACGAAATTTTTGTTTTTGATGAAAAATTTCCTGCACTTGGTTCCATAAGTTAATTCCTGTATAAATGGCTGTACAAAACCTGAGATTTAACAATTCAATCATATGACACGAGACTGACGCGAATTAATCTAAACAATTCATTTATCATGTTTGAATTTGGCTCAAAAGCCGGATAAATTCTCCTACACTTATTGTTTGCAAAATACCTTTGATTGAAATTAAAACGAAGTTAAAGACAAACAAAGCATGATTACAAGATATTTCAAACATAATAAAACAAATTATAAAGAATAAAACACACGTGACACTCTTAATTACGGGAAAGTAAATTGGGTTGCCTCCCAAGAAGCGCTTGTTTTTGTTCGAGTCACGAGCCTGACTCTACCCTTATTTAACAGATAAAGGGGAGGGTTCCTCTACACTTGAGTTCAAGTGCGGGTGATAGTAACGGTACACACCATTGTTGTGAGAAGGGGTCAGATGCTGAAAAATTGGCTGTTGAATTACATGCTCTAAATGGTGTGTCTCATTAATCCTAACATTCTCTGCATATTTTGGCCTAACGGGTGAATTAAGTCCTCTTCCTATAAGAGAAACTTCATCAGATTCTAATTTCTAATCATCTCCTATCATCCCCAATATTGAAAAATCAACACCTAAGGATCCACTATGTCATAATAAACCCGGTTTAAATCCATAATGTTTCTTATGGTCATCTACACATGAGCGATAATAGAAATACAAATCCCTGAGGTAGAAAGACGCCACAAGAGATGAAGGTGGTGTATGAATGGTCAAATTATCTAATACCTTCATCCTAAAACTATCAAGAATTTGTGGTTTGATGGGTGGTTTAAAGCCTTTTTCGGTTCCTAGACTTACATCTAAGGGTGGATAATTAGGTGAGGGTTGTAGTTGAGGCTCCGGTTTATCAAAACTAGGATCTTCCCTAGAACTAAGAGGAGTGTTGTGATTACAATTCAAGCCTACTTCCTCTAGTTTTGTTTCGTTCAAAGGTTCTACCTCTATCGGGATTCCTATGGTCTCTTCTACTTCTTCCGGGTGAGTCATGGGTGGTGTGTATACCTCAAATGATGGGAGGACTTGTAGGGTACTTTGTGGGCTTGGATTATCCACCTTATCCTCCATCGTATTTAGATCTCTTATAGGCTCATCATCTAACCATGCCATGCACTTAGGTATTTTAACTCAAACCACTTCATTCTCAACTAATTGAGTCTTTAAATTTGCTATTGTTTGGTCAGGAATAGTGCTAGTTGGGCACAATCCTTAATGGTTTCCCATGCTTCTTCAGCACTTAATACCCTAAGGTTCCCACCTGCTACATGGTCAATGTCTATTTGGGTATATCTATTGACATGATCACAAAAGAATTAAGCCAAGGACCATAAATCGAGGCCATGATAAGGGACTATTTGGATTAAGTTTTTGAAACGAGTTCATGCATCGTTGAGAGATTCATCTTGATGTTGTTGGAACATCAAGATATTATTTTGGAATGGGAAGGTTGTGTTTCGTGGTAGGTTTTAAAAGGGTTGGTTGGTGGTCTTTCATACATCATGATGGTGAACGAAAGAGTGGTTTACAAAACAAAGGGCACAAAGAAAAGATAGACTACAAGAAAGCTAATATACCGAAATTAAAGTCTCACTTGAAAGGATTCAAGCGAGTAAAACTAAGCTAAACTATGATCAATACCTAACTATTCCCCAGGCGACGACGCTAAAAACTTGATGTGCGGTCGTCGTAGGACTTCTACACGAGAAGTTTTACAACTCTCTAGGCAGTGCACCTAATCGTTGTAGTGTAGTATAGGCAAGACTCGGGGTTGTTTATCGTTCACTCGAGGAATAGGTTGGGAAGGCTTGATCACGGTCTAACATAATTCTAAGGGTTGAGAGAAGATTATTTTTGTATTTTTATATTTTATGGAAAGCAAGTAAATTATATAATTGGAGAGAGGTTTGGTTTTAGCTATTTAAACTAAATATTAACTACGCAATGGTGATAACAATAAGATAGAAGATTGTGTTTATTTAATCATGTATTACTCCCTAGATTGCTTCTCCTAGTGTTGTTGCCTTGTCACACTTGTGATGATCTGTGTAACTATTTCCTAAAGCATGAACGAATTACACGAACCCGCCGTCTACTTAGTATGCCGCTAGAGCAACGCACATGCAAGGTAGTATGAAGACTATTACACGGCCCCTAGGAGTACACTAAGTGCATGTGAAATATATTAAGAGTGGATCAACCATATTAGGGGGCAAGGTAGTATGAAGACTGTTACCCGATGGTATCCTTTCTACACAATCACGTTTCCCTAGACATATCAACAGCGATGCAGACAAAAGCTGGTTTTCTAAGACCTAACGTGCACATCCATCACAAGAAGCAACACCACTAAGATCTACATTTTAGGTTTCATACAATCATAAATAAACACAATAGGAGGTTTAGCCAAGCATGTTAAAGATAAAGCAAGAACAATAAATCAAACAACACATAGACATATTGAATGATTAAGTAAACCTTACTTGATTAAAATATGAATTGGAAGAGGTACAATAGGGTTTTTAGACCCTAAAATCGTCTCCAACGATTGCTAAACGAACTAGGGTTCGTACCCTCTTTTTATTCTAAAGTTACACACTCAAAACCCTAAATTCGGGTTTGTATATATAGGAAAAACGACGCGACGGCGTCGCGTTTTAGTCGTGACGCCGTCATAAGAAGAATCTTCTAGATCTGCGTTTGAGTCGGTGCGGGCTGACGCCGTCATGAAATGATGTGACGCCGTCACTTGATGAGTTGTGACGGCGTCGTGTATAGCTTGTGACGCCGTCTCCAGGCTTTGTGAGCACAAATCTTCAAGAGTCTTGGTGTTGGTTCGTAATCTTGTCCGTTTCTTCTCCAAATGATCCCAAGTCACGTGTAATTCATCCAAATGTCTTCCAAATGAGAAATACCTGAAAATGAACGATTAAGTACCTATTTTGGGCATAAACACACGATTTTGAGGGTTAAACGACCTCGAAAAAGTGTATAAAATGACATCTCATCAATATTCATAGAGGTGAGCTACTTTGGTCACTTGGTTTCTTGGATAGATCGTGTACAAGAGAAGGTTGTTCTTCGATTCTATCGATCATGCCGCAAAGGTAATAATCGTTGTTTTTTATTTTGACTGATCATATGACTCTATGGATCCGTTGGTAGGTGCATGTTCCGCTGCGTTTTATATTTGATTATATGATACTCATTTGATTCAGCACCTACATTTCTTTCATCTTGTGGTTGTCTTACAAATCTTCCTCGTCTTTTGAAGAGTTTCTTGAATTCTTTCACGGCCATGGCGTATTCTTCGTCTTCACTTTCATCACTAGATTCTTTTTTAGCCTTCAAGGCAAGAGATCTACTTTGTTCTATTTTGCCTTTGACCATTTCAGAATCTTTCTTTAATATCACTTCATAAACTTTCAAGTTTCCAATAAGTTTGTCGAGTGATATGTCAAATCTTTCGACTCTTCAATAGCTGTAACCTTTGCGCGCCATTTAGGATGAAGTGCCCTAAGAAATTTTCTAACATAATTCTTGCTAGAAAAACCTTCATCAAGTGCTTTTAGACTAGTAATAATAGTGTTAAATCTAGCAAATCCGTTATCTATCGATTCCTCTTTCGGAATCGTAAATTGTTCATATTGTTGAACAAGAAGATCTATTTTATTATCTTTGACTTGACTATTACCTTGGTGAGTACTCCATCCGTCCCAAAATTATTGTTCCCGACAAAAAAACATACAGTTTAAGAAAAGTGCATTTATTACTGCTTTTCCTCTTTAACTTTTTTGACAGAATGACAATTTTTATTTATACCCTTAGCTAATATAATTAAAGTCATTTATAAATTTTTGTAAAACAATTCAAAAAAGGGTAATATAAGTACACTTGATAAACTTCTCTAAGCTATTTAGTAGTGGACAATTAAATTGGGACATCCCAAAAAGGAAACGTGGACAATAAAAATGGGACGGAGGGAGTGATTAATAAAGTATCCCAAATTTCTTTTGCGGTTTTACACATAAAAATTCTTTCGTATTCTTTACGTGGCAAAGCATTATAAATAACCATTTTAGCTTCATTATTTTTAGCAAGTTTCTTTTTGAGATCATCGTTTTGTTTGCCAAATGGTACAATTTCAACCTTTTTAGTTTCGGGATTAATTAGAACCGGAGGAAAATCATCATAGGTAATAATATGCCAAAGATTTAGATCTTTTGATTTCACATAAGTTTCGAATCTATTTTTCCAATAAATAAATCCATCACTTTTAAATAGGGGTGGTCTTTGCATAGATTGCCCTTCTAAATATTTTTCTGATTCCATAGATCGATTCAAGTTTTAAAATATAATTTATTTTAAAAATCTTGTTTGACGTGGCTTCTAATACCAATTGTGGAAAACTAGAAGGTTGGTTGAATAGTTTACCGCTTTTTAATTTAATGTAACGTTTGTTTATAAAAACTTAGATTCGACTTTATGTGATCTCAATATGTGCACAATATGAACAATACAACTAAGCAATAAATGATAACAAGATATAAAATAAATGTGTAAGACAAGAGATAAGAGTTAGATAGATCAAACCACAACACAAGGATTTATAGTGGTTCGGTAACGAAGCACCTCTTCGCCCTACTCCACTCTCCGAGCACCAAACTCGAGAGTTTTCTTCACTATGTCAACAAACTCCATTTAGGCGGAGAAAACCGTACACAAGTAGCTTACACCAATTTCCGAGACAAAGCCAAATGTCGAGTTCTAATCTTAGCTAGAACCAATCTATCACGCACCTTGTATTTTGAGGACTAAAATACTAACCGCGCTATCAACTATTCACTTCACCTAAACTCTAACACGATCACCCTGATCTAACTATACTTTCTATGATCACTACGATCTAACTATACTTTCTATAATCACCACGATCTAACTATTACACACAACTACACAATATACACAAATGATTTACAAAATATGATCCAATCATAACTATGTTACGATAACACAAACTAAGCTATAATACTTCGTAACTTGATGGTAGGAAGTATTCTTCTCTTGCATCTGAGGATCTAAGCTTGAATCACTTGGAAACAAATGCTTAAGATTAAATTATCAAAGGATTGTAGGTGATGTATAAACTGATTTTAGATAGAAGAGAATGTGTGCAAAATATGAGAAAATCAGTTGAGAACAGTCTGCTATTTATAGGCAAAGCTGAGAGCCTTTTGGACTGGCCGGCCCCCTTAGCTCCTATGCCGGCCCCCTTATCACTAAGGGGGTCGCCCTAGGCCAGCCGCTCCCTTTTTTGTCTTTTTCAGGGGAGGTGTTTCCTGGATTAAATATAGCCGTTTTTAGGTGGAAAATTTAAATTCAAAAACATTTATTTTGAATAAACATTTCTTATAAATGAAAAAATATTTTGTATAAGTTATAGAAATGTTTGTAACATTTTATAAAAAATGTGAAGTTGAATAAAATTCATTTGATCATAAAATGCATTAATCATTTATTTATTCATACCTTTAAGTGATTAAATATTCGCAATGGAAATTTAAGACTAATTACTTGTTTACGTTTAATTTTACATTGATCGTTTTTACATTTTGTGATTATCAAAACGTAAAGAGGTCGAAAAATATTAATAATGTTTTTAGGCATTATTTTTATCAACAGTTTGTCATCTATATCAACACGATAACAAGATCTCACATATATGTTTCATAAATATATTTTAAAACAATAAAACTATTCAACTCACGTTCTAGTTTTTCACAAAACAACTAATATAACACTAGCAGGGTACTCTCGCGTTGCAGCGACAGGTACTCTGTAATTAAAGTTTAGACGTTAATAAAACAAAAAGGAACTGATTAATCGGAGAATAAAAATATGATTCACCTGTTTTTACCGGTTTCGACCGGTGATCTCCGTTTCATTTTCGGACAGATTTTATTGGCTAGCCAAACCGGTGGCGACTCCGATTTCTGGTTGAACCCGTTGGTCCAGTTCAGTTTCAAAAACCATATGTATCATCAACTTGTTAGCATATAAATTGTTTTAAGCTTTGTATGTTTTATTAGCTTGTACAATGTGTATAATAACATGTATGTTTCATTTTAGGGATGTTTTTAAAATAACATTAATTAGTGTATTTAATTTGTTTATACTTGTAACATACGCATTGAGGTATAAATGTTGTACATTTTGCTTTAATATTTGTATTTGTTAAATAGTTAATTTTGTGGTGAAAGGTTGCATTTAAGGATTGTATATTATACTTTATAACTTGGATTACTTAATTTTTTTGTGATGAAAGGTTGCATTTAAGGATTGCACATTATGCTTTATAACTTGGATTACTTAATTTTAGGGGTGTCGGGTCATAACCGACCCAAACCGAAACCGATTCATGGATTTTTGCAGACCGAGAACCGAACCGATTGAATCCTATATAAACCGAAACCGAACCGAATAAACTCGGTTCGGTTCGGTTTAGTAGTTCGAACCGACTAAATGACGGGTTTGAGCCGAATCGAACAGAAACCGAACCGAACCGACTAAACCGAGATACATATCCAAAACCGAAAACCGAACCGAATAAGCTCGGTTCGGCTTGGTTCGGCTCGGGTCGGCTTGGTTTGTCGGGTCGGGTCGGTTTTCGATTCACTTTGCTCAGCCCTACTTAATTTTTTTTAGGCATTAAATGAAGAGAGAGTGTCTAATTTACTTTATATGTAGTATAGATTAAAGATCTCTCAAAATGATAATGAAAAACATGTCTACAAGTGTAGAACATGCAATTAACCCACCTACCAACTGCCACATAAGTAAAACACAGTGTCGGCTCAAGCCGTGGCTCCAAGGTGCACTCAAGCCGACCCACTCTCTCAAGCCGATCTCTCATCCTCGTGGCTTCACAACAGTGTCAATTTCAACTTTATATAGATAAATCTTTTATATAATAAAAGAATTACATCATTTCGGAGTTTTCTATCAAATTGAATCTTATGAATTAAAAAATTGGACCAATCAGAACGCTTGATTTTGTCACGTAGGCAAAATCGTGCGATCTGATTGGTCCATAAAAAGTCAAAATTAAATCAATTTGGTCAAAATTGAAAATTTGTGGTGGAGAAATATGATGGAGAAAAAAAACACATAAAAATATATGTGTCAAATTTGTGAAGAAAAAAACTGAAAGAAAGATGAGGTAATTAATAAAAATTTAGTGGTTTAATTTTAAATAAATTATATGAAGTTAAGTGTAAATTTATAAATTTACAAGTTTTATTATAACTTTAAAAAATAAACAAATAACCCCTTAAACTTTATACCCCTACACTTTATATTTTAAAATACTACAAACGCAAACAATTTTTTACTTTTAAACAAAGATTACATCATTTCGGAGTTTTCTATCAAATTGAATCTTATGAATTAAAAAATTGGACCAATCAGAACGCTTGATTTTGCCACGTAGGCAAAATCGTGCGATCTGATTGGTCCATAAAAAGTCAAAATTGAATCAATTTGATCAAAATTGAATATTTGTGGTGGAGAAATATGATGGAGAAAAAAAACACATAAAAATATATGTGTCAAATTTGTGAAAAAAAAAGTTGAAAAAGAGGAGATAATTTATAAAATTTTAGTAGTTTTTAATTTTAAATAAATTATATGGAGTTGAGTGTAAATTTATAAATTTACAAGTTTTATTATAACTTTAAAAAATAAACAAATAACCCTTAAACTTTATACACCTACACTTTATATTTTAAAATACTACAAACGTAAACAATTTTTTACTTTCAAACAAAGATTTAACAGTATCTAATCACATCCCAAATTTACCCGAAGACTTTTTGGTGGATTTTTCATTGTCGGCCTGAAATCATGTTGTACAACCAAATAGAAAAACAGTGAAACACATAAAATATCATAAATAAAGAAAAAGAGTTTTCTAGCTATTCATTGATGGGTTCGGAAGAATTGCAATTTACTTTTCTTTTGGTGTAATACGTACTAAAATTCTAACATTTATATTTCTCAAAACGTTTTTATTCCATTGACATGTGTGTATGCATATAAATCATATACAACAATCTAGGCCACTTTTATATCTTAAAAAAGTGTTGGAAAAATGAGTAAAACTCTTTTTACATTTGTATATATATTGAAGATTTACAATAGGTAACTCTTTGTTTGACCAAAGCATATTGTATGCACGAAACATAATATTTATTTGAGTTTTTTAGTTTTCTATATTATATAATTATTGACAATTCTGATAACTCTACTTGATGCTTTTAAATTCAATTGCAAAGCTAAATTTTTACATGTTTGAACACAAATTATGATCATAAATCTTAAGTATAGCTGACACAATAATGCAACTATAATCATAAAACATATATACAATATTAACTGCATATCCAACAGTAAGTATACCAGCTTTACAAAATGGAGGTCAATGACTCAAATATAATGAGGAGAAAATTAATCCCCTTGTGGCCTTGAAGGTTCATTTGAGCCGACTTCGGGCTACCTAAAAGAGCGGTTTTCCTGAGATTAGTCGGCTCACAATGTCGCGTTAGAAAACAGGTCAATCAAAAGAAAAACAATTACTAATTATCCTCAAGCTCATATAATATATAAAAGATATGAATCTATTCTCTTCATATAATTTCGATAATACTGTATAACATAACTTATAAAATAGAAAAAAAAATTAAAAATCATGCATATATTTAAAAAAAACTTATTTAATATAGTGTTTAAAAGAAAATTTTATGTTTTTATAATTTTTTGATTGCATAAAAAATTGAACAATAGAATGAGTTTATTAATGATGGCGGGATCCATTTGGGCTGCATGCACACAATTTGGACGCACTTTTGAGTATATTGATTCAAACGTCACCTTCACCTCCTCTCCATAAATTACTTTTTTGATTTGGAAGTCATTCTTTTTCTGTACTACTATACTTTATTCAAGAAATCTATGCCAATTCTGTAAGACCAACTAATATTCTAAACTAAGGGTGCTTTTGGTTTGAAGTGGGGCTGGATTTGGTTTTGGATTTGGTGTAGGATTTGAATTTGGTGTAAAGTTTAGGGGAGAGAAAATATATTTCTTTTAATGAATTTTAAAATAAATTTAAAATAAATATATTATATAAAAAATAGAATTAGAAAAAGAATGTAAAAGAATTTAAATGTGGTCTCACACCTTTTATGAAAGGTAGGGTACCTTGGTGGGTTTTATGTAAACCCTCAAATGAGTGTGAAATACTATTTCAAAACTCACAAACACAAACCAAACAAAGTTTTTTTTATTTTGACTCCATTCTCTTTATCCTAAAGTAGGATACCAAACGAACCCTAAAAAGTCTATATAGAGTCACACCGTACGAATTAAGTAACATATAATTATATGAGAATTGATTTGCACACTCATTTTTTTCTATTGAAACACTCTTTTGTGTTCATTACATACTTGTATAATGTTTTACAATGTGTTTTAACTGTTTGTATTGTGAGTGTCCCAATCAACAATTTGATTGTGCAAATCACCACTCAAAAAAAAAAAAAAATTATAATACTTATATCATTTGGTAGTATGCTGAACCAATCCCATTTTTGCAATAAAAAAAATATTTCACGACTAATGATATAAAAAAAAAAAAATTCAAAACACACCTTGAAATATGTTAAACGTTACAAAACCGACCTTGAACTTTAACTTATTTACGACTTTTTTTAATAACAAACTTTATTTATCAAATATAGAGCGCATATCTATCGATTCATTCGGGAAAAAAATATCACTGAAAAGATCGTCAAATTGCGAACAAAACGGGCCTAATATTGCATGCTTCTGACATGCGTACGATTTTATAAAAAATATGAATTATATATATATATATATACATATACATATACATATACATATATATATAATATATATATATATATATATTTAAAATATTTACGAAAATAGTTTTTGAGGTTATCGGTTTGTTGCAAGGTGAGTCCCAATGACTGACAAATAGTACTTGACGTTATCGGTCCGTGACAAAAATAATCTCGCGCGCTCCGCGGCAGCGCGCGAGTTAAAATAGTTTTTGAGGTTATCGGTTTGTTGCAAGGTGAGTCCCAATGACTGACAAATAGTACTTGACGTTATCGGTCCGTGATAAAAATAATCACGCGCGCTCCGCGGCAGCGCGCGAGTTACGAACCTCGTTATTAATTAAATACTTTGTATCAAATAATTTAGTTCTTTATGAAATTTGTTATAACAAGAGCATAGTTACAAAATTTGGAGTTACATATATGAATTTTAAAGAGCAAGAATTCAGACAATTTATGTAAAATATCTTTTAAGCATTTAAATTTTTAATATAAACTATTGATTAAAGCAATGAATTATGTTCTATTGTCTATAAGTTAAATCATTGTTCTAAAAGGCGCGTCATGACGCCGTTAAGGCATCGTAAAGGCGCGAGGCTTGGCCTTCACGCTACGCAATATACCAAGGCTTGGGCTTAAGGCTTGACGTGAGATGAGGAGTGGAAAACGTGATAAGGCACGATAAAGCGTGATGCGTGGAGGTTTTTTGAATTCAATTTCGATAAAAATCGTATTTTTATATATGCAAAGATAGTTTATTGACCTTATTCCTTATGTATGACATTTTTTGTAAGCTCAATATATTTGAAATATGATATAAATATATAAATTTATAAATATTTTCATATTTTTTGCCGCTTTAAGTCACGTCTTAAAAACATCATGACTCACCATGGCTCGTAAAAACGTGAGGCTTGACCATGCCGCTACGCCACGCCTCACGCTGCCTAAAATGCATAATTTGTGTTTTCCATGTCACTGTCAAAGCTTTGATATCCATTTTGAAATATATGACACTTGTGTTTAGATTGCTTGCTAAAATATGAAGTAAAGGCCAAACACCTAATTTTTTTTATAAACTTTATGTGGATATATTATTCACGCTGACACTCCTATTTGGCTAAGTGTGTAACAAAGTCTATAGCTTTGTATGGTGACTTGAGCTCGATTTAAGGATAATGTATTCGAGCAGAGCTCAAACCATGTTGAGCTCGACTTACTTCTACCCCTAGCTCAGATGGCTTGAAACGAAGCGTACGTGAAAACAAATTTACATATTGCTTAAGCCCACAATTTTGCAAATATCCTAAATGCAACTTATTTTCAGTTTTCTTCTAGTGTAAATCATGTACTCCAAATCTCCAATATTTAGGATTTTTTCAATCACATAATTTTTAGTAGCGTATCTGCTTTCACTCTAGTGAATTTGAAAACTTGAAACTTTGGGAATACTGGCCAAAAATTAGGTCTACTCTTAGCAAATGATGTTGAAAAACCTACAATTCATTGAACCAATGATGCATATAGATAATCCATCACATGTATTTAATTTGAAGTATCACGTAACACCTTAGTAACGTGGTTCACCCATGACCTCATAGACAACCGAAAGATGTATGGACCCTAACGAAATGAACATGAAAAGGGGACATTAGACATGCAATGAAGCTAGAAAACATACGGGCCCTTCCATTGTTTTTGATGATGCAAAAGCAAAGGGAAAGATGATAGGTTCTTTCTATTTTTGACTTTCGGACACATGATAGCAAAGAAAGTCAAATTTATTGGATTCACAATGTCTCTTCTTAAACACACGGTGTTCACGTTAGGCATATTAAGTGATGGTGATCATAATTATTTGGAGTCTATTACCTTTGAAATCCCAAGATGAAATAAATTAAGTTAATTGTATACGGTTTTAACTAATAGGATAGCATGTTTTCCACTTTATGATGCTCCATAAATATGATAATTTTTGTTAAAATTTGACAATGGATTAACATAAACTAAACATAATTAACTGCATGATAGGGAGTATTACAGTTCATTAGACAAGAGCATGGACTATTACTCATATTTAAGACGAAAAAGTAAGAATTTGGAAAGTTCAACAAGTGCAAATTTAGTGAACCCTAATGGTTCTCACTTCACAGAGTTTGATTTGGTTGATCACTGCTAAGGTGTGGAACTTTGTTGGATTGTTTGGTATTTGGTAGTGTGCACTACGTATCAAAATAGTATGTCCAGTTGAATTGATCAATTGCTGAAATTTAGGATCCCTAAAACGGTCGAACTTGGTTTCTTGGTAGCTAACAGTTCACCAAGGCGAGATATTGAGCTCAGAAGTTTTGATCGAAGGATTCATTCGTACGTTAATCTAAAAAGGTCAAGGATGTAGGTTCATATTCAGAACCTAGTATTGGACTGCGAAGTACGTAGTAATATATCACCTTAAACTACAAATGGAATTGCTTTATCTGATGCCTGCCATGTTGGAAAATTTAGTCTACTCGAGGGTTCAATTCATATATGGTAATGGGCTTGGAGGTACGGAGTGTACACTCATGAGGTCCCTGAACACCCTGACTGACTCTGATAGTGGTTAAGTATTCATCTGTCTCTGATGAAGTTCAGTGAGTTCATTCTTCAGCGAGTGACACTCTGAAGGTATTCATCACCTGATGAGGTCAGCGAAAGCTGAAGGATCACATCAAGAAGTAACTCATCATAGGATTTATCCTTAGTGGGTGATTTCTTCAGAGAGTTTTACTCTCTTCAGTGAGTGCTTCGGCCTGTATGCCATTCAGTGGGCTGACTGATCGCTCAGTGAGACTGAAGGCATGACTGCTGGGACTAAACTGGTAGACTTGTAATGGCTTTGACCAAGTCAAGTGTCAGTTATAAGTTATAACTGCATTAATGATCATGTTTAATTGGTCGTGTAACCACTAATCCCTACAATTATGGAGGCTAATTATATGGTGATTAATGGGCTGTTAATCACTCTTAACTCCATTGACTAGGGTTGAGTGATCTTTCCTATAAATAGGAGATCAAACACAACTGCATGGAGATAGATCATAGAAAACCTAAACACTTGGATGAGCAAGGGTTATTGATTTATGCCTAATTCAATAACAAAAATTTGGTCTTATCCCAAGTAGATATTCATGATACCCAGGAATTAGGGTGGAATAATTTACTTTGTAAAGTGATTACACGATTCCAAGTGATATCCGGTAACCATACATTAGTATATTGTTCATTATTGATTATCTTCACCCTGTTCTGGCACACAACCTCCAACAATCAAAGTAAACTATTTTGTGATTATCAATAGTTACTGCAGATATGAAACATATGGCTTCAAACTTTGCCAAACTCGACAAGTTTAAAGGGGTGGACTTTAGGAGATGGCAGAAGAAGATGCACTTCTTGCTTTCCAACTTGAGTGTGATGTATGTGCTAACTACTCCTATTCCAGAGGATGGTGAGAATGCTACCATGGAACAGATGAGGAAAAGGAACATATGGTAGAATGACGATTATGTTTGTAGAGGTTTAATTCTCAATGGTACGTCTAATCCCTTATTTGATATTTATCAAAATGTTGAATCTTATAAAGAACTATGGAATCCTTTGATGCTAAATATATGGCTGAGGATGCATAAAGTGAGAAGTTCCTTGTAAGTAATTTCACAAATTACAAAATGACCCATTCAAGACCAGTTATGGAACAATACAATGAGCTTCTTGGTATACTTGAAGGTTTACACAACACAAAACGAACATGAATGAGGCTATTTCAGTCTCTTATATCATTGACAAACTCCCTCCTTCTTGGAAAGATTTTAAGCATACCTTAAAACATAAGAAGGAAGAACTGACTCTTGTTCAGTTGGGCAGTCATCTACGTATTGAGGAATACCTCGAGGCGCAAGATAATGACAAGCCAAAGGGCAACAATGTTATTGGTCCATCAGTTTTCAATATGGTGGAACATAACAATTCACCAGGAACTATAACAAAAAAGGCAAACGTAACATCATGATAACACAAGGGCTGACCGTAAAAAGAAGGCTAAACCTACTTATTGGATATGTGGCAAAACCGGTAAAAATGGATTGCAAAGGTGTTAAGATTGGCAATAAAGCTAATGTTTCAGGCACAAATGGTTGAGGGACTGGTTCTTCCAATCCTCTGAAAGGTCAGAATATGTTTTAATAAATCTCTTCAAGTTTATTATATTACATATGTATCTAAATTATATTTTGTGCAGGATGATGATGTTGCGTGGTGGATTGACTAAGGAGCAACTATTTATGTGTGTAAAGATAAATGCTGGTTCAAGATTTATGAGCCACTGAATGATGGATCTATTCATCACATGGGAAATGAGTCAACAACCCTGATGCATGGACTTGGTTGTGTAGATCTTAGATTTAGTTGAAGAAAGATTGTAACTTTGTTTGATGTTATTCATGTTTCTAATATAACGAAAAACTTGGTTTCAAGTAGTATTTTAAATAACCATGATTTTAAACAAGTTATTGAATCTGATAAATTTGTTTTGTTAAAGAATGGTGTGTTTATTGGTTTTGGCTATTTGTGTAATCATATGTTCAAGTTGAACATTGTTAATGATTGTGTTAATTCAGCCTTTATGTCAACCTCTAAACTGAATGACTCTACCTTCTGGCATGCTAGACTTGTCCATGTAAACCTCTAAACTAAATGACTCTAGATTTTATATAAAGATGCAAGATATGTTTAAGGATGGTTTAATCCCAACATTTGACATGAACACTAAAAGGTGTAAGATTTGCATGTTGACCAAAATAACTAAGGAACCTTTTTAGAGTGTAAAACATAAAACTAAGCTCTTGGAGCTGATACATAATGATGTGTGTAATTTGCATGTCACTCACTCATTGGGGAATATAAAGTACCATGTGACATTTATTGATGATGCTTCTATGTTTTGTTATATTTATCTTTTACATACTAAGGATGAAGCATTAGATAAATTTAAAGTATTTAAAACTGAATTTGAATAGCAACAAAGAGCCATGATCAAAAGATTAAGGACTGATAGGGGAGGTGAATACATGGACACTTTATATTTTTAGTATGTTGGAATAATCCATGAAATGACTGCTCCCTATACTCCACAACAAAATAGTATATCTAAAAAGAAAAAATAAAGTACTGAAGGAAATGGTTAATTCCATGTTGTCTTACTCAAAACTGAGTCAAGGGTTCTTGGGTGAAGCTATGTTAACAACTTTCTATTTCACTACAAAAAATTGCCATTTTTTTTAACGACAAAGATTTATAAAAAAACACTAGCAAGGGGCTAGCACAAAAAATTACAAAGGGTTTTTAAGCCAGTCCGGCCACACTAAACGACAAGAACTTCTACTATTTAACCAAGAGAAAGAATAAAAATGAATAGAATCAAAAAGATCGCATTTCCTCATCCGTTGAGAATTGAATGTGATCGAGTTCCGATACTTCCAAATAAGCCACGAAGTAGACGCAACTATCACTTGAATACGCTTCTTGGCTTCAATAGTGACCCGTATGTTGTCAAACCAAGACGCCCAATCCGAAAAGGAATGTAACAAAGGAATGTTCAAATCAGTCCACACATGAACCAAGCGCCAAATAATTGACGCAACATCACACGAGAAGAAGATGTGATCATTAGTCTCCCTACCATTGTTGTAAACCGGACAATCAATAGATTGAGTATCCAAACCTTGTCTAGAAAGATTCAAACGATGAAGGATCCTATCCAATCTCATCCTCCAAATGAAAATGTTCACCTTTCGAGGAAGAATATTACACCAAATTGTTGCCATCGAGAGAGTTGGGAGAATAACGTCATCAATATGCTTCCTTGTATCTCCTACAGTGAAAGAGCCATCATGTGATAAACCTCAACAAAGGATGTCTCTATCAGATGATAGATAAAGCGAGTGTATTTCAGCTTTTAAAGCTTCAAGCATATCAAGACATCTACCAGACTGAATAGGACGAGACCAGTGCCATGCCCATTCACCACCTGAAAACCGATCACTAATGGTACAATTAGGATGCGCGTCAAGACGGTAAAGCCTGTTATAGCGAATATAAAGAGGAGAATCCCCTATCCAGTTGTCGATCCAAAATCTCACTTTAGAGCCACAACCAACTTTGAACCTCAAAGTATTTGATGGAATAATACTTTTAGAATAAAGATGGATGAAGGTATCAGTGATGTTAGCACATACCCCTTTATTATTGCATGCAAAATGAGAAAGGCTAACTTTATCCCCATGAATAGCTTTGATGACTTGAACCCAAAGAAGATCAGGATTAGAAACCAAACGCCAACGCTATTTTTGAAGAAGGGCTAGATTAAAAGCTTTCAAACTATCAAAACCTAACCTCCCTTTTTCGAAAGAAGCTAAAGTATTCTCCTATTTAATCATAATCAGCTTGTTATCTTTTTCTACACCCCAAAAAAACTTAGAGCGCAATCGTTCAAGAGAAGATATAATAGTTTCTGGAACTTTGAAGATTGACATGTAGTAAATGCCAACGCTGCCCAGAACCGCCTTTACCAAAGTTGATCTACCACCGATGGAAAGAAGATTTGTCTTCCATCTAGATAACCTAGCTTTGAATTTATCAATCAAGCTATTCTAATGGTTTAACCGTTTCATGCTCGAACCAATAAGAAGACCAAGATAAGTAAAAGGTAAAGAGCCCGCTGTACAGCCAGTGACCCGAGCCATTTCCTCTATATCATTATTTGAAACTCCAATTCTGTAAATGTTAGATTTATGAATGTTGATTCGAAGACCAGAAGCTAGATAAAAAACGTTAAATAACCGAATGATGTTATCCATGTCAGCTTGGTTCCATTCAGTAACTAATATGACATCATCCGCGTAAAAGAAGTGGGATAAACGCATACATGGATTACCAACCGAAAACTCCTTTAATCAAGTTTGATTGGGTCGCATCTTCAATTGCAATGTGAAGACCCTCCATGATAAGAATAAAAAGGAATGGAGACATTGGATCACCTTGGCGTAATCCCCTCTTAATGGAGAATTCTGAAGTAGGACTTCCATTGACAAGAATAGAAGTACGGGCAGAACATAAACACTCTTGAATCTAGTTTCTCCATTTTTCTCCAAACCCAAATTGACCAAGTACATAATCTAAATACTTCCAATTCACCGAATCAAACGCCTTTTTAAAATCGACTTTAAAAACCATCATCTTCTTATTACGTTACTTGTACCAGTCCATGACCTCACTTAGCATTAGAGGGCCATCAAGGAATTGATGACCTGAAATAAAGGCCGATTGTTCCTTACTAACCAAGGAGCTCACGACTGAAGCTAATCGGTTAGCCAAGATTTTTGCGATGATTTTGTATTGCAAACTGATAAGGGAGATAGGGCGATAATCTTTGATAAACATAGGGTTTGATACCTTTAGGATAAGTGTAATGAAGGATGAGTTAGAGCCCGGAGGAAGTTTAGTAGTGATAAAAAATTCAGTAACAAACGCCTGTAAATCAGACTTGAAAAGATCCCAATACCATTTCAAGAATTGAAAAGAGAAGCCATCCGGACCTGGAGCTTTATCGCTCCCACAATCCCAAACAGCCTTTCTGATTTCATCACTAGTAACTGGTCTTTCCAACTCATTACTTTCAGCGTGAGAAAGCTTCGAAAAAGAAGAGTGGTCAGTGCAATTCACTTGAGGAACATGTCTTTGGAACTTACTTTTAAAAAAACTCAAAAACGCCTCTTTCACTTACGTCGGATTGGAAACCCACGTGCCATCGACCATAATCACTTGAATAGCTTATCTCCTCCTAGTTTGTTTAATTAAGGCGTGGAAGAACTTTGTGTTTTCGTCTCCTTAAATATCCCATTTGATGCGGGCTTTCTGAAATAACTCCATAGACTCCATACGATCGATATTGTGAAGTTCGTGAAGAAGTTGTAACCTGGTCTCCTTCTCTGAATCAGAAGCTAAAGAGGAGTCAATTTTATGATCAATGTCTTGCACTAAAGCAATAACCTCCTGATTGCGGTTTACTTCCTTCTTCTTAGACTCGGAATTCCAATCTTTAAGCCTATACTTGATGAATTTAAGCTTATCATGAAAGTATACAGTAGGTCTTGAAGTATTTTGAGAGCTATCGACAAAAGCTTGATTAATCACCGTATCGATATCTTTTCGATTGAACCAGGAGTGGAAAATTTTAAAAGGGATTGGACCATAGTCGATTTTAAGAGTATGAAGCAAGATAAGGCTATGATCAGACCACACTTTGTCTAAAACAGTAGCTTTAAGGTCATGGTTGTCGTCCAAAACCTCTTCCGATAGAAGAAACCGATCCAACTTACTCATCTTTTTTCTGCCAAGCTTATTCATCCACGTAAAAGATTTCCCGCCCATCATCATTTCATGCAACCTAGAGTCAGCAAAAAAAATGTTGAAGACTTGGGCTTCTGATCTAGAATAGTTAGTTCCAGAACGCTCACTTTCATCCCTTACTTCATTTAAATCACCAAACAAAACATATCGACCTTGATGATGTTGAACAAAAGAAAGAAGACTTCTCCAAAGTGTAGCTTTGGCTGTCGAGTCTTGCGGGCCATAAACATTGACCATGAAGTAAGTATGAGAAATATTAAGCCATTTACCTTAAACTATGACGTAGTTATCATTACACCAAATGTTCTCTTTAGTGGACACCGCTGGATCCCACATGAAAATGATTCCTCCCGACAACCCTCTTGCCATACTACATGTATAATCAAAAGAATAATTACCCCACATAGATCGTAATCGAAACAATTCTAGTCTCGTCATTTTGGATTCTTGTATACCGAGAAAATTAATATGATGTTTGAAGCAAAGGTCTTTAATCCAAACTTGTTTCCTGCGTTTCTTAGAGCCACATATATTAATGGACAGGACATTCATTGATTAAACAGTGGTACACGTGGCTCGTTAAGCATTTTAGTGGCAAAATTCTTATGTGTCACAATTAAGGATGAGCATATAGACCCGAATCCCGGTACCGAACCGGAACCGTACCGGTTCCGTACCGAAACGGTACCGAATCCCGGTATACGGTACGGGACCGGTACCATGATTCGAGTAAAAAAAAATCAGGACCACTAGTTCGGTACGGTACCGGTACCACTAATTTATGCTCGGGAAAAAATCGGTACGGGACCGGTACCGTGCTCATCCCTAGTTAGAATAGTGTGTTTTAATGACATATCTTTTCTGACACTAAAGAAAGGATACATTTTAGTGGCACTTGATGTCTGGTGCCATAATAGCACCCACTTATTAGTGACATGTATTTTGATATGTCATTATAAACTAATATAACTTGTGTCACATTATTTGTTTTGTCGTTATATGCTTCTTTTTAATCTTTACTTTTCCTGAATGTGCCGCTATTGAAAATTAGAAATTTCTTTGGGCGGGCCTTTTTAATACATTCCCTCCCGCGTTCCTTTTTCAGTTGTCAACAATCCTTAATTTTCCTCATTGTTAGGCCTTCCAACCATCAGGTTCGTCATCGTCTCTTTTAAATACAACCCCTAAATGTTTTGATGTCACCAATCTTGTCACTCGGTTACATCCCCTAAAGGTATCATATTTTTTCTGTCATGTTCTGGTAACCCTATCAAAAAGAATATTTTTTTTGCGAGAAGCATTTCAATATGTAACGAATTGATTGTTGTTTCGATAGTATTCACTTTCGAGAATGTAATATATATAATTATATCATAATCGTTTTAAATTTTAATATCATCATGTGATTTTTAGGGTTTTTGTGGAACCATCGACCTATTTGATTCAATACGTTTTGGAAGTTGCTTATAGACTCAAATAAATAAATAGATGTATGTTTCTTGTCCTAATCACATGCCAATTTTATAATTTATGAAGAATGTAAAAGCACTTATCATGAATTTGTTTACTTAAGCATTTGTGTACTTCTTGTTGTGACTACAGGCTCTTGTTTAGACCCATTGAACTAGTAATGTTCATTTATTCCCCAAAGGTACTCTCGTGCCTTTAGAGATTTTGAAGCCCTAAAACACACTTCTAATCAGTTGTGATCCATTGTAAACATATACTTACACAATATTCAAAGTTTACCTATGTGTCTTATAGACGTAATGAGGCTAAACTGAGTAGGTACAACAATTATTATGTTTTGTTAACACAAGTCTTTTTTTGCAGAGATGAAAGGTTCTCTATCTAAACAACTTAATGTCGAGATGTACATGCCACTGTAGATTGGCTATCTAAAAAATGGTAAACCTATTTGAACATGAACTGTAGGAAACTAGAAGGGGGTTGAATAGTTTACTGATTAATTGGCCGTTTTAAAACTTTGCTTATAAAATGGTTTGATTCGAGTTGTATGTCAATCAATCAACAATATGAATCCCAACTAAACTATCTAATGTAATGAACTAAATAAACAATAACAATATAAAAAGATAAGGAAAAAAACGATCAAACCAAGATACCAAGATTTATAGTGGTTCGGCTACGAAGCACCTCTTCGCCCTACTCCCTCCCCGAGTACCCCACTCGAGATTTCACTATGTCAACAAGACGCCCGTAGAGTACGCTCCTTTTTTTGTCTTTTAGTGGGGAAGGAGACGTCGCTTACTTTACTCTTTCAGACAATTTGCTAGATGTCGAGTCCTAATCTAAGCTAGAACCAATCTAAGACTTCACTAAGACTTTTAAACTCTCACAAGATATATACTTTTAGATTGACACACAATCCAATTCACACAAATACACAATTTACACTATTGGATCTACACGCAATCCAATTTACATAACACCACAAAGAAAATATAATGAAGATTTGTGATCTTGAGGAGGAGGAAAGAAATCACTTGATAACAATTCGTTTCTAGAAGAATACGATTGTTCTTCTCTTGCACTTGATTAGAAGAAGAGAGGAAGAGGGAATTAATCACTTGAAACAAGATCAAGATATGTTAGTGATCAAGATACGTGTTTGAGAAAGAATAGAACGATGAGAGTAAAGTAGATATTGTGAAAATTCGTCGGCAAGAGGTTGTGTTTTTCTGTTAGAGGTGGCTACCAGTATTTATAGGAGAATAAAAGGCCGTTACTCTGTGGCGGTCACTGACTGTACCCTAATTTGTTCGGTAGGGGCCGCCCCCTGTTAGAGTACCTCTTTTTTTTTTGTTTTTAGTGGGGAAGGTTGTATATCTCGTTTTGGAAACTTATATTTTTGGGGGAAAAAAATAGGGAAAAATCTGATTTCAAATTTATTGTTTTAATAAAACATTTCTTTTATGAATAAATATTTTGTGTATATATTTTTGTAAATACACTTTTGTAGAAATGTAAGGTTTAAGAAAAATATTTTCTTGATCACTAATCATGTTTAATGATTTGTTTATCCATACCTTAAGTGATTAATCTTAGAAATAGAATTTTACGATTAGTAATTTATAAACGTTTTTACATTTTGTTATTATCAAAACATCGAGAGGTCGAAAAATATAAATAACGTTTTTAGACATTATTTGTATTAACAATCTCCCCCTTTTTGATGATGACAAAATATAAACTCATTTAGTATAAAAATAGAAGTTTATAAATTACTAATGAGTTTAATTCTATTTCTCCCCCTTTTTGTCGAATCCAAAAAGGTTGATCGTCGAATTGTAGTAGAGAGAAAGAAATCAACGATTGAAGACTCCCCCTTGATGTAAGCTCCCCCTTGTTCGGGGCACCAAAGGATCGATCTTATGATAATTTGTTTGCTACAAAATAAAATTAGAGGTACAAGTGCAAACCAACATAGCACGACAAATATCTCAAGAGTATAATCCACACTTTAGAAACTCATAAATAAAGTGCATTCAAATTACGAGAAAGATCATATATAGCTATATCTTACATTATATATAAGTGGATGTCATAATGATGACTCACCCACATACTTGCCACATCATTATTAAAGAATTCCCACATCATCAACATTTCAATCCACATAAGCATATGCGAATTCCACCTAGGCAAATACTTATACACGTCGTCATCTAAAATTGCCACCTATACAACTAATTATGCCACATATGCATTTCACAATCCATCTAGACAACTAATTATGCCACCTATGCAACTAATTATGCCATCTATGCAATTCTCACCTATGAAATCCGGAAAAATTATTAAAATTTTTGTGGCTTACAAGATTCGAACATGGGTTTTTTGCTACACAAATAAGAGACTCAACCACTGGATCAAGCCGAAAGTTGTGATAGGCAATTTAAAATAAAGTGTAATTGTCTTAACAAAAAACATTATCATCGTCTTTGCATAGTGAGCTTTTCCTAATTTAACCACAAATCACTCACCAGCTATCCCGTGATTCTCTCTTTCAACCAAAATTTGACTTCCCTATTCCCTCGGCATTGAATAACAAGAGCGTCTCATATTCAAAAGATAATTTTATTTAATAGAACTAACCATCCATCAGTATCTTTATTATCAAATTTCTTAGCTTCATTTGATATGATTTTAGGTACCATGTCGATAAATCAGGTAACATTCAAATCAATTTTAAGAATGAAATTGAATCCTTAATTTGCTATGATTTTATGTGGTAAGTAGATTTTTCCTCTATCTCTCAAAGTAAATTATATTGCATGATAATTTTGTAAATTTGTGCGAATTATGTTGTTTTCTGGTATTGATATATAAAATGGTGATGTTTTTGATATATGCAGGGTGGTTATTCTTCACCTACACAAACAAATATTTGTCGAGACCTTAAACTTACAGTATTTGTGGTTAAATTGTTCATCATTTTCTTTGAAAATGGATATTTGTTTTTTCAATTTTAGATTTTTTCGTTGCTATGAATTTAAGACTGATTTGATGTGTTTGTGTTTCAGGCTGATACATTGAGCTTCTTGATCAGCCTAATGGAGGAGCCTGCACCCTCAATATCAACAGGTTATTTAAACCAGCTAACATACATTTTTAACATCCTTATGTTATCAATCCCTTTTATTTTGGTTTTGATATTTGTGCCAGTTAGCATGTTCTCACTATAAGCTTAATTCTTATAGTCTGAGGCTGCTGCTACATAAAAAAACTTTTGTTCTCCCTAATTTAAAGAGATCTGAAAATGGAGAGCTCGGTACTTCTTGAGTTTTCGTTGAGAAGATTTTAAAGGAAAGCCTAACGAAGCTTCAGGAAGAGAGCATGGAAAGCCTAACAAAGCTTCAGGAAGAGAGCGTGGGAAATGACACCTTTACAAGATGGGAACTTGGAGCATGTTGGATACAACATTTACAAGACCAAAAGAAAACAAAAAAAGAGAAGAAAGTTTCCACTAAAAAGGGGAAGAATGAGTTGAAGGTTGAGGGGCTTGGAATGCCTCTTCGATCACTCAAGAACAAGAAAAAGGATTTAGAGGGGAATAATACGGAATCAAAAGCTGCTGATGCTGTCAACGGGGAAGTGGAGAATTCTGTGTTAGACTTAGCAGAATCTTAGCTCGATGTCGGTGCAACTAAAAATGAAAGTGCTTTAAAAAAATTATTATCTGATGCTGCTTTTACTCGGCTTATAGAGTCAGAAACTGGACTCCATCGCAAGGTGGTAATAGAATAATTCAAGTGTTAAATTCCTGTATGTAATTCTATAATAACCTGTTGTTTGTTTTATGTAGTCTTTGGTGGAGCTGATTGACCAGTCACAAAAATATTACAATGAAGTTGCTCTTCTAAAATTGGTGATGCAAAGCTACAAATATCATCTGATTCTTCTCCTAACTAACCTTTATGTAAGTGTGATATTTGACAAGTTCTTGCATTTACGTGTATCCAGGTTGCAGATTTTGGTTCACTGGAACTGTTACCAGTTAATGGGCGAACTCTTACGGATTTTATGCATACAGGTGGTCTGTGCATGCGCTCTCTGGGACAAGTGGTTAGTGCTTTGATACACCTTTTTAAATAACCTGTACTTTTTTTAAAATAACCAGTACTAATCCCAGGGCGACTAATCCTTTTAAATAACATGTACTTTTGTTGCATGCGCATCATGATAGTAATCGACTCCACTGATTTTGATTAGGTTTCAACCAGATCACGAAGCGTGATGAAGAAGCTCTCAAATACATGGATTTATTTGTTTAAAAGTGTATATGTGTGTAAGAAAGTAGATTTGAGTACTTTATACATTGCTTGATTTGCGTGACAACATGTAATATGACTAATCATAATGAAGGGCAATATATAGTCATTGACAATACTATGGTGCTGCATGGAATAAACATTAACTCAAATGCATGGAAGAACGTTGGACACTTAGTAAACTAAATATATGATACTCATTACATGATGGGACGGGTTGATGTTGCTGTTGGTGTGGGAGGTGGATGTGGCATACTAGAAGATGACACTATACAACATTATGTGATCGAATACCATTTGGTGCTTGGACTGAGTTGGTTGTACCCTCAGGAATCAGAAAAACACAAGTATGTCAATGTTTCACTTCTTCATTACATTCTCCTTACAGGTTTCACTTCTTTAATATACCTTTATTCATTAAAGGAAAATATATTATTAGTGGTTTAAAATAAGAATTCTAGGTATATTAATTAGATATATCAGTGGATTCTGTCATGATTAGAACGACTATGTTTTGATACCAATTTAATTGGAACAGGGGTGCGTATAGAAACTACAAAATTCGATATTTTGTGATTAGTATCCAAGTATAGCAGTTCTATTTGTATTTAGATGTACATGAAATTCACACATTCGTATGCCATGCAAAAATTTCAATAAGAATTTCACAATAATGGTTAGTTTCTATGGAATCCAAGTTATACGGTTTTGAAAAGTCGATCACTCCCTATAAGATATTGTGCTACTTATATTTGTTAGTTTCCAAAATAGTAAATGTTCAGTAATATTGTTTGTTGAATACACTACTATTTCTTTAGTGTCTTGAGTTGTAGCCACTACTATTTCTTTAGTGTCTTGAGTTGCAGCCTGCAAGCATTTGAAACTCTTATTATTATCATGTTAAAAGCGCTTACTCTTCACAAGAATCCTATCAATGTGCCCTGTGTCAAGATGAACTGATCAAACCTATTAGTAGGTAACATATTTACTTAACTTAGTGCGCCTATCACTTGAATTTTGCAAACTAGGCTCCCAAATTTTATGTATTGTTTACTAAATTAGAAATTCTATGAATCTTATTATCTTATATTATGCTTCTTTAAATGTTTCTTAACCAATTCAGTACGTGCTTTTTTACACCATGTGTGATCTCGAATGAATTGTGGGCTTGTGGCGTGAACCTTTTTTTTGTTATTTCTTTGTAATTTTATTTCCCAGGAGTGTCCAACATATTATTATCTGAGTTGTCATATCATATTTTGTTTGTTAGTCTTTAGACCGGTTTGCTCACATTTCCTTTTAGGTGTACCGTAAGCGATCTACCATACGTTTTCATTTTTCAATCATGTAGGTTTCGATTATCTAAATATATCAGGTTTCCAATATCTTTTAGTTAATTAGCTAGGACCTGTTAAGGTTGTTTAGATTAGCTTATCTGGTGGACTCATCGGCTTTTGAGTCTTTGTAAAATCTAAAACCTCCCTTTCTAACGCTTATAAGAATATTAGAACTCTCCCAAAAAAGAATAAGTTCCCAAGTTATTAGCTTTTTAATTTGCGGTAGTATCATTGACATTTGTTTCTCTCCAGTTTGTAAGAGGTCGAAGCTTTAGTTAATTAGGACTTCTTTAAGAGTGTTTGGATTAGCTTTATATGCTGGACTTATCGGCTTACTGAAATTTTGTATAGTCAGAAAAGTCACTTATTTTGGCTTATAAACTTGAGCTTATGGTTTATTTTAGTTAATAAGCTTATGGGTTATAAGATTACAAGAAACAGGGAAGTAACTCACATTATAAGCGTGTCATGTTCACATTATTGAGACTATTCAGCTTGGATATAAGAGGATAGGAATCAAGATAAAAATTCACACGTTTTTTTTTCACGGAATGTATTCTGTATTTTGATTGGCAAACTGTTTGGATGCACAACTTTAAACTCAGTGGACAAGAATGATTGGCAAACTGTTGGTATGATGCACAAATTTAAACTCAGTGTCTAGAGTTGTGTTATAATGCAATACTGTTAGCCTTAAAATATGTCGGCTAATACGGAATTACATTAGTTTACATTAGTAGGACACGCAGGGACTAGAAATGTCAAGTGTAGTAAGTAGATCGTGTCCCGGGCTATATATATCCCCTCCATACTTCCATGGAGGGGTGAGGAAAAACATTTGTCTCATAAGTGTGTAGTGTTTCTCTCTCTAGAAAACACACACACTCTTTCCTTTCTCTCTCTAATAAAATGGCAACTTATTATTTCTATCCTCCCCGACCTCCGGATCATGTCTCTTGTTAGTGAAATCTTATGGTTAACAATTGGAATCAGAGCTGCAGGGTGCATTGTATCATTTGTTTGTTGTCTTGTTACTGTTCATGTCCAGATATTGTTCATCCACTATTCATTTACTGTTCATGTCACTTTTCCGTTATTGTTCATCACCAGTGTGTTTTTTTTCTTGTGAAAAAGTCATGAAAATGGGTGTATTGTTGTTGTTTATGCTATTGACTATTCTGTTACTTTTTTGGTGCTTAAAAGACAAGAAATAGATCTGGGTTTATGTTGCTTCTTGGTTGTGTTTTGATGAAAGAAAAAAACCCAGATCTGGTTTTTAAGAAAAAAGTACAAAAGTACAAAAATTTGCAGGTTGCGTTTTGGTTCTCAAAATTTGCGTTTTGTCTACACAACAAAGGATTGCGACTTGTTCTTGCGTTTTGGTTACTAAGGCATTGAGATTTGCCTGATTGAAGACCCTTTTTGCAAGCAAGTACAAACGTTATGCTGTCCAAAATTTTGTAAAGTTGCGTTTTGTATAAAGACAGATTACGTTTTGCCCTTGTTGCGTTTTGTGATTGGTTGCGGTTTGTCTCAAATGAAATCTTGCGGTTTGCCCCCAAGACCCAAACCGAGTCAACTCGGTTATTACCGAGTTGACCCGGTCAACTCACCGAGTTCAGTAACAGAAATGAGGAAAGATCAACAGACTCGAATGTCAAACCACAACAACATTAACAACAACAACAGACACATCAACCATCAATCAAATCCATCATCTAAATCCTACACACATCGTCACAAATAATACAACAAATCCCCATCTATATATAAAAATCCCTTCTTCACATGTACAATCACCATCTCCATCAATTACAAGACTCGAAACTTAAATGAATACGAATCAAAGATCTCAGATTTCTTGCTTTCGTGTTGTACAAAGATTCAAGACATGATCCTTTCAAGACCATAGACGAAAACACGAAAAGAATCATCATCGATCTATAAAAGGCAAACCATTTTTGTTTGATATACGAAAATAAATAAAGGTTGATAACAACCTTGTTATAACCTTTATTTGCTTCGATCACTGACACACAAACCAAAACGGAACCTACCCGAGACCCTTAGTGGCCTTGATGATCTTGAAGTCGTCATCTTTGCCACATATACGCAAAAGGATTAAAGATTTTATTGTTTGTGGACTGGTCCAAGAAATATGATCAAAACAGAGATGATTTATCTTCATTGGGTTTCTTATTTTTGGTTTTGCTGAATCACTAAGATATGGATAGAAAGAAAAGGTGTGTGATCTATGTATTTGTGGAAGATAATTGGTGGATTTGGTTTCATTATTGGTGCACTGATTGTTTTTGAGAGACAGAACATAATAGGAGTGTGGCGGATTGGATGTGTGACTGAGCAAGATTAGGGTTAGGGTTCATTATAAGTGTGAAAAAAATTAGGTGTTGTCAAGTTGTTTATATCCCAATTAAGTGATGGACCCAAGTTATAATTTTCTTGTACAATGGGCCGTGTATCACATATGTTCACAAACCGAGTATTCACGAAAACATTGGGCCGGTTCTTAATGAAATTAGATGGGCTACGTTTTTTGTTAAGTGGGCTGGTGCTTATTGACGCAATTTTTGTTTGGGCTGGAATGGTTTACATTGTTATTACTATAACAATTTCGGCTTATATTTATGGATTGAGCCGGGCACAAAAACACTTTCACGACAAGTTTAACTAGACAATGTTGATCCGTTAACGACATTCAAAAACACAACATTTATCCTAGTTTAATGACATTCTTGAACAACAACACAACAAACATGATACATAACACTAAAACGATCCGAATAAGATTCACTAAAATGTCAAACGGCTAAGGATTCGGATTATAATGTCAAGTGATCACGAAGTTTATCTAGTATCCCTTATTTGAGATTGAAGTGGGTTTCACGAAGGCGTCTACTTATTTCATCATTGAGACTTCCTTTTACTTTCTACTTCTTTTCTTCAAACCCAATCTATCATTTGATGACTTGCTTGAACGTATACAGTTATGATTGAGACTTGAATTATCTAGTTTCCAGTAGTCGGGGTGGTTGGTTGAAGACCTGGTTACTATCACTTAAAGGAGTTACGTTGTAGTACTCAGTGTCACACGCAGAAGCCGATGTGGATAATTTCAAGAGGTGTTGTACTTCTTATAGTACTTAGAGGCTTTCTTCTACACTGTTCTTCAATCAACAACAGTGCAAGCTTAAGTAACAAATTTGGGGGATTCTACTTCATTTTCAAGTTTGGTATATCGGGTTTACTTCAACAAGTGATCATAACAATAGCCGACAGAATACGAGGTTGGTAATTTAGCCAGAGAGTATAAGGTTGAGATGTGATCAGCAACTCTCATGGGATATTTGAAGAAACTAAACGTCAATGATGCTTTACAGTCTCAGCAAAATCTTTCAAAGTTCTTTAATGTCTTTCATAACTTTTCAAGATTGTTGCTTATGACAAGAACTTCTCGTGTATATGGTCGTACACGTCAATGATGCTCCCGAGAGTTCGAAACCATCATGGGGGAATACGTGTACTTTGATACTTTGATGTTATCAGGTCAACTTCCAGGGGGAAGTAGTTTATACTACTTCACTTAGTATGGTTTGTGAAGTATTCTACAAGCGTGAGAAGAATTGTTGCTGATCGCTTGCATGTTCCCCCAAACGGATAATCATCAAGACCGAATGTCAAATAAGCAGTATTAGTTGGTGTGATTGGCTTTTTCTTCAACAAAATTCCGCTGTGCACTTCAAATGTCAATGTTAGAAGATCGTCCGAGCTACAACAACGTTTCAGAATCTGCTCAAGATACGGATGTTGGTTTGGGGGGAAGCTGATTCAGAAACTTCGCCAAAAAGAAGTTTATGAAGAAAGCTTTTCAAGACATGCTGCATGAATTGGGGGGAAGTTAATCCAACTCATGCATACTACAATGGTTCCTGTACAAGTAAAGACAATGAAGATCCAAGCTGGAGTACAAGTTTCAAGACTAGAAGACAAAGACGTCATCTTCAGCATTGGAAGCGCCTCGGATGTCATTTTACTTTGTTGTACTTGTACTTGTTAGAAACATTGTAAGTAATTCCGTATGCCCACATATTGGGGGAAGATTGTTAGCCTTAAAATATGTCGGCTAATACGGAATTACATTAGTTTACATTAGCCGGACACGCAGGGACTAGAAATGTCAAGTGTAGTAAGTAGATCGTGTCCAGGGCTATATATATCCCCTCCATAATTCCATGGAGGGGTGAGGAAAAACATTTGTCTCATAAGTGTGTAGTGTTTCTCTCTCTAGAAAACACACACACTCTTTCCTTTCTCTCTCTAATAAAATGGCAACTTATTATTTCTATCCTCCCCGACCTCCGGATCATGTCTCTTGTTAGTGAAATCTTATGGTTAACAAATACGATCATAAAAATGTTAATTGGATATGAAAGATTTAGGGAATTTTTTTTAGGTCTTGATACAATATGACACATTTGAGATAAAAAAAGAGTCCAGACTGAATCTTTCATACGTTAATGGTAAGTAACGACCACCAATAACGTCACCGTTTACTTGATAACTGATGCATAAACAATTACTTGGGTTTTAGAAGGCAAAGTTACCAGTGAAATTGAAACTGAACCAATATTACACTTTGGTGTGCGTAATTTGAACGGAGTCAATCCATATCACGCTTCAAGGGGTGTAGAACCTGGACAAAGTTCACAAACCACCATGGCACCTTAGGTATATTCTTACCTCTTTATTTTAAATTTATATGATTAATTTCATTTCAGTTTTAGTTTTTTGGATAATCACTCTCTTGCTGATGTAATTGATAGTCCTTTGTTGAAGATCTTTTTTGCTAGCAAGAAGAAACCGGTGAATAGCAACCTTTTTCCAAGTAAACATACCACAAGTGCAGTATTTGTTTTGTTGCAAGTGTAATACTTAATATATGTTTGAGATAGATGTCTGTAGGGGCTTAAAAACAAACATACTTCAGTACTCAATGGTGCTATCTTGGAGCATCAATTTTAAAGGTATATATTTTCAAGTCAACTTTTGCCACACATATAATTCCTGACTAATTTATAGATAAAGAAAATGAATAATACCTTTTTGTACGCAAATACCTTACCATGAGGTCATTGGTTGCATGAAGTTGTTTCGGGTAGGTTGAGTCATGGGTAGATTTTCACAGATTTAAACAAGCCGCGCCGGGTTGGATTGACCCGACATTCTTTTTTACATGTCATAACTATTTATGAATAGTTAGCATATTAAGTAGGATAATAGGAACCTCATTATTTACAGTTTTATAGGATTACAGCAGCTATATGCAATTTTTCACATACTTTAAAAATGCACTTTTAGGCTTCTTTCATCCTATGTGACATGTTTATGTGTGTAACTAAATATTTGAATTTACTCATCTGGCCTGCTTGAGATCAAAAAACCCTATTTGACCCATATATAACTTAAGTTAATAGGTTTAAACTGCCACCATTACATATATATAATGTGTTAGCCTTAATTTTACATAAGTCAAACAAGAATGTTATCGGTCGTATTAGTCAAAGTTAGTCTTGTATTGTAATAGGCTAGCCGGGTTTAACGGGCTTGGATTGTAATCTAATATTGTCCGTGTTTCGGGCTCTAAGCCCAAGTTTAGCCAAGCCCGGCCCAAGTTAATAAGCCCATACGCCTACTAGAAGGCATGGGTATAAATAGAACCCTCTCCTCACATGGAGAGGGTGTTGGTTGCACTTGTTTCATTTTGTAACTCACCATTTTTCTCAAAATCTAATCTTCCATCTTTGTTTCTCTCTCTACTTTCTCTCTCTACATTCTAGCTTATTTTCTACTCATTCTTGCTTATTGATAATGCTTATTGATTGTGTTATGGATTAAACAAATGGGATAACATGTGGTATCAATCACCAAGGGGTATTCGGTGATTGTTTTTGTGGTTTTGATTTGGTTTGTGGTCCTTAAGCATCAAAAAGGTCACGACTTGTTGTTTTTAATGGTACTAAAAACGCCTTAACTACATAACTTGGGTCTTATAAACGTCTACGTTCTCAAACTTCAAGACTTGGTTTGGTTTTTTATTCACAAAACTCACGACTCAATTTCTTTTTGGTCTCGTAAGTGTAGCGTTTTTGGCCAACTTTGTGTTTTATCTTGTCATGCTTTGTTCTTTATCGCGTCCTACATTATTTTCTTGCATTGAAGCAAGGATTTAGTGGCAAAAAGGCTTAATTCGAGCTTGTTTGAAGATCATTTCTTCATTGCGTTTTGTCATTCTTCATTGAGTTTTGTGGATTATTGCTCGTTGCGTTTTGTGTAGGAGACAAAGAAGTACAATTTGAAAACGACCTCGTACTTGTTGCGTTTTGTATATCTTGCAGGTGGCATTGCGTTTTGTCCAAGCTAGCTGCGTTTTGCCTACTACAAGTAAACTTGCGTTTTGTCAAATGATTGAAGACCCTTAATGCAACAATACTAAACGTTACTCTGCCTAAATTTTCTAAACGTTGCGTTTTGTCATAAAACTCTTGCGTTTTGTGTAGACTGCGTTTTGTCTTTACACAAGTATGTTGCGTTTTGTCCGACCAACTATTGTTGCATTTTGCTTGAACTTGCGTTTTGCTGAAAATTGCGTTTTGTCTCATAGCAATTAAGACATTGTGTTTTGTCTTAACAATGCGTTTTGTATCACATTCTTTTGAACTTCACAATTTTGGACAAACTGATCCGCTCAGACTATACCTTAAAATACATATAATATAATAAAATATCAAATATATAGTAAGGATAGTCTAGGAGCAGGACTATTTCAGGATTATAATACTTCACTTGCGACTGAACATCAAACCTATATCAAACCAACAATCAACTTATTATATCACTTGAAACGTCAATTAATTTTTCATACTCGGTTTTCCTTCTTGATTTAGTAAAATCCCCCGAGAGAATTTATTTCCTCGGTTTAAACATAGAATTGTAAAATCTTGTGGAACGTTAATTCATATAAATACCACAATCAATCATCTTACATACTAAGATCCGATAATCCATTCACAACATCATCAAAATGTCAAATTCAAATACCAATTTGCAAACGCAACTCAGTCGAATGTCTTCTAGTGTTTCATGGATGATGGTAGCAAAGATCGTCCACACAATGTTAGACACCACGGTAATTAGTTCAGTGGAAATCCAGAATCAAAGAGAGACTTTAACACCAAACCTAACAGTGAACTCATCCACTATTGGTCTCCAAAATCCACATATTCGTATCATATGGGCTGAGAAGACAGTTCTGTTGATTAGAAGGTCAGTTCTAAAACTAACTACAGAAAGGTTTATGGAGAAATATATGAATGTTTCATTAAGACATTTAGTGTTAACTGATATGGTGAAAGTTGAAGCGTTCAGAAATCATTCCTCAACAAGACATAGATACGTTATCTACTCCACAGTTGATGCTGTCCGAATGCAGTGAAATGTGAGAAGCCGCATTTGAAAGGTTTGAACAGGTGAATCAATCAATGTTTAAGATCTTGAAAACCAATTTATATTTGGAGTTTGCGAAAATTTCATACATCACGGGATGGTGAAGCACTTGAAACGTATTACTTCACAGGTTTTACAAGATGATGAATGAGCTTGTCCGCTATAGTGTCATGTTTAATAATCATCAAGTGATATGTCCTTCTTATTCATACTAAATCATCAAGTGAATGTCCAGTTCTTACTTCAACTACAACCAGAATGGCAAAGGTTTGTGACACTTGTTAAGCAAAGTCAAGAGCTGAAGACTGTCTCCTATCACAAGCTTTATGACATTCTGAAGCAACACCAGAATGAAGTCAATGAGATAAGAGCTGAAAGACTAGCACGTACTGCTAATCCACTTGCACTTGTTGCTCAACAACAACCAGTTTACCATCATCAAAACCATCCTACTCAAAACACTCAGTATTCCTCTACCAGATCACAACAATCTACCAGAAATAAAGGAAAAGCAATTATTACCTCTTCTGCTCTTACTTATGATCTAGAACCTGCTACGGTTACTGAAGATGAGGAAATGTCAAAGGAAAAGGAGATTGACAAACTCATGGCTTTAATTTCTCTCTTGTTCAAGAAAATCTACAAACCTACCAACAACAACCTTCGAACTTCATCAAACACCAGTAGAGCTAATCAAGATAATTCTCCAAGAATCAATAAAGGCACTGGGTATGATAATCAGAGGGCAGTCAATGTTGCTGGGGCTAGGGAAAATGTAGGTACTCTGGTTGTGCAGAAGTCTAGGATTTAGTGTTATAACTGCAAGGAATATAGGCATGTATCAAGGGAATGTCAGAAACCGAAACGAGTAAAGGATGCAGCTTATCACAAGGAAAAGATGTTATTGTGTAAACAAGAGGAAGCTGGGGTTCAGTTGAATGCAGACCAAGCTAATTGGAAAGATAATAATGATGATGAGTCTGACGATCAGGAATTGGAAGCACCTTATATGTACATGGCACATATTCAAGAGGTTACTCCAGATCCAGTTGACAATTCTAGACCAATCTTTGATGATGAGCCAATGCATAAGGTACAAAACAATAATGACAACTATAATGTGTTTGCCATGGAAAATGAACATCCTGAGCAACTTGAATCTAGTAATGACATATATCTGGTGGAACATGGTGACACCAATATAACTATTGATTCATTGGATATATGTTATGATAGAGTTCAGGATAACCAGGATGATACTGATGATCTTGAGTTCAGGATAACCAGGATGATACTGATGATCTTGATCAAGAACGTGATTTGCTTGCTTCTTTAATTCAGAAACTAAAATGTGAAATTGATGACAACAAAAACCGAAATAAATTTTTGGAATCATCAAACAATGCTTTAGTTAATAAATTAAAAGGTGAAATTGAAGATTTCAAAACTAAAAATAAAAGTTTAGAATCATTAAATAACCATTTCAAATAAGCAAACAATGAACTGTCCAAGACTAATCAGTTAATGTTTAAAGACCTTAAGAAGTTCCAAGCGGAACATGATAAGTATAACGATGTGAATTATGCGTCAAAGGTGGAAATTCATTGTGCAAAAGCTAAAGGGGAATTAATGTCATACAAAATCGATTTTGAAAAGTCATCTAATGCATATACTCAAAAAATAAATGATTTAAATCAAATGATTTCAGATATGAAAAAGGAGCTTTGTGCACATCAAGAAACCATCTCTATAATGTCACAAGCAAAAGAAGCTCAGATTAAGCTTTACAAAACTCATGAAGACAAAGAACTTGATAAAGTCATTGCTTTAGAAAACAAAGTCAAGGTTTTGAATGATATTATATATAAAACTGGCCAATCTGTTCAAATAATGAATATGCTTAATCGTAATTGTAAAATGAGTTTTGCAAAACCTGAGTTCCTCAAGAAAGCTCAAAGAGCGAATCCTCGTCTGTATGATATAGGTTGCTATAATGATAATCTTGCGTTAATGTTAGCCCCTGATTCTGACGAAACGATTCGTCTTGAAAAAGAACGTCGATCAAAATTAAGCGATTTAATCAGACCGTTTGATTATGATCAGTTGAATAATCTTTATGATTTGTTCGTTCCACAACGGGAAAAGTCGGCTGAACAACACTATTTTCCAAAAACGTCAAAGATGAGTCATACATCTTCTAATAAGGAATTTTCCAAAGAGTCTTTTCGTAAACAAACAACTTTGTTAGAAAAACGAATGGATGAATCCATTCCTTGGGATCAAAAGTGTAAAAGCTCTAAAGAACTTTTCAAGATTAAAAAGAGTGTTGACACGATTTTTGATGGAGTGGAACTTTGCAAACAAACAATCGCTAAAAGAACATATTTTGGTAACATCGATCCTTTCATTCAATACACAATAGAAGGAAATTTTGGCCCCCAAATTAGCAAACTCAATGCTTTCGGGACTTAGAAAAATTTTCACTTGTGTTTGAAAGAGGAAAGGTTTTCTGATTTTAGATACTTTAATTCATTTGAACATGAAGTAACTCCCTCAAATACTCAACCGACACTCAAAAAAACAAAGTTTTTATGATGAAATTCGACCGACTTTTAAGGGATTAGTACTTTGGCTGACACATTACTTGGTGTAACACCGAAATGTATGGAAGTTAACTAATTGCAATGTGATTATTTGGAAGCTTAGAAAAACGAGAACGTCTTGAAAAAGAAACTTTCAAAAGTAGAACAATGTCAAAGAGGTTTTGAAGCACTTCAGACATGTGATATAATCTTAAACTTGATTTACAACAATTTAGAGAAAAGAAGAAAATGACAAAGCTTTCAAAAAAATCAGTCAAACATATTTCTAAAAGAACGTGAACAATATTTTGAAATTCAAGACTTGAAAGCTCAATTACAAGACAAAGACATTGCAATAAGTGAGTTAAAGAAACTCATTGAAAAAATAAAAGGAAAATATGTGGAAACTAAGTTTGAAAAATCTTCAGTTATTCGACAACCGAATGCTTTTAAAAGTCAAGACAAATCATTTTTAGGAAAACCGCTATTTTTTAGATTCTCTTGAAAAGAAAGATTTTTCAAAGTCAAAGTCAGTTACCAAAAATAATGTGTCAAATGATCTTTCAAAACCAGTCACTGCACAGATTTTGTCTCAGAATATAAAGTCAATTTTAAAGAACACAAATGTGATTTCTCTAGGAATGTATAAAGTTCACACAGAGCCCAATCAAACTAGAACACCACGGTTGCCTCAAGATATTTGGAAAACTAACAAACGCGTGTCCTTTTCTAAGGAGTAATTCCCTCTACTAGAGTTAGCCATCACAACTTAATAGCAATCGAATGTAATAGAGTCATGCCTAAAAAATATTAAGAAAGAAGCAAGAAGTAAAGACCACCGTAGGGAATTTTAATTTTCAAATATAAAACGTCTGTAAATGCGTAATAATACATTTGAATGCTAAGATCTCGAATGTAAACTTTGTTGTGTTACTTGTTGGAAAATGTGTGCTAAATGACAATCATGATATGTGTGTTCTTCATTAAATTAATGGCGTTAATTCTAGGACTAGACAGCAAATTGTTGTGCCTATTAGTACTAGAGAACCCAAGAAAACTATGAACCAATAAGTTGCAACATCCCATAAGAAAACAGTTGCCACAGACTCCACTGTCAAGAAACCTAGAAACATAATTAGGAAGATAATGAGGCAAGTTTAATAGACATGCGTTGGTGGTACCCTAAGTTTACACCATCCGGATACAAATGGAAACCTAAGTCCCCACTGGAAATGTCTGACCCAAATGTTAGGTATAGCCTTTAATTAAATGCATCTAGAACATGCTATTATTTTAGAACCATGTCTCCTAGGTGTTCACACTATCCAATACTCCATTGTCTCTAATTCTTTTGCAGCTCGTAGAGATAAATTCTATTCATCGCGACTCTGGGTGCTCAAAGCACATGACTGGAAATCTTAAACTTCTAACTAATTTTGTGGAGAAATTTTTGGGCACGGTGAAGTTTAGAAATGATCAAATTACACCGATTCTTGGTTATGGAGATTTGGTTCAAGGAACTATAACTATAAAAAGGGTTTATTACGTCGAAGGGCTAAATCATAATTTATTCTCCGTCGGTCAATTTTGTGATGCGGATTTGGAAGTTGCTTTTAGGAAGTCTACATGTTACATTCGTGATTTGAAGGGAAATGATCTTTTAACAGGATCTCGTGGCACGGATCTGTATTCCATCACTCTTCAAGAAACATCCACTCCCAATCCAATTTGCTTAATGGCTAAAGCCACATCGTCACACGCATGGTTATGGAATCGTCGTCTCTCACATCTAAACTTTGACACCATCAACTTGCTTTCGAAGAATAATATTGCCACTGGCCTTCCAAAATTAAAATTCGTCAAAGATCATCTTTGCTCTTCTTGTGAGTTGGGGAAAGCCAAAAGAAAGTCTTTTCACACTAAGACTACCCCGAGTTCAAAAAGACGGTTACAACTTCTACACATGGATTTATGCGGTCCCATGCGGGTAGAAAGCATTAATGGAAAGAAATATGTTCTTGTAATTGTTGATGACTACTCCAGATACACTTGGACTCACTTCTGAGGATCCCAAAGACGAAACACCTGCAGTTCTCATTGATTTCCTCACACTTGTCCAAAGAGGACTTCATGCTCAAGTTAGAACAGTTCGAACTGACAAAGGCACGGAATTTCTGAATAAAACTCTTCATGCATACTTTGCAAAAGAAGGTATAAGACACGAAACGTCAACTGCTCGAACACCTGAACAAAACGGCGTTGTCAAAAGACGAAACCGTACTCTTGTTGAGGCTGCTCGAACAATGCTAAGCGCCGCTAAAGTTCCTTTGTTCTTCTGGGCTGAAGCAATTGCAACAACATGTTTTACTCAAAACCGTTCACTCGTAATTCCTCGACATGAGAAAACACCTTACCACATCATCAATGGCCGGAAACCGTCTGTTAAGTTCTTTCACATTTTTGGCTCTCTTTGCTACATCGTCAGAGATGGTGAAAATCTTGATAAAATGAAGGAAAAAGGTGATGCATGTATTTTTGTAGGGTATTCTACTCAGTCAAGAGCTTACAGGGTATTTAACAAGAGAACAAGAATAATAGTTGAAACCATTCATGTTAACTTTGACGAATTGCCTCAAATGGCGTCAGATCACGTCAGTTCTGACCCCGTTCCACAATGTCCGACAACGGTACTTGAACAAGACAGTTTAAGTCCCGATCCCCAAAGTCAAGAAAATGTTCCTCAAGCAGCTGAGACAGTAACAACGTCAAATGAGCTGGATTTGCTATTTAGTCTGATGTTCGATGAATTACTCAATGGAACTACTCCAGTTGTGTCAAAGTCTTCCGCTGTACATGCTGCTGATGATCCTAATAAACGTCAACAACATAACACAACTCAATCTTCAACAACAACCGTTGTTGCAGATGCACCTCCATTGAACATTCAAACAACACCTCAAACCACAAATCAAGCACCAACTCAAGTACCAACTGTCACTGCCACTGAGAACATTATTCAAGCAGAAACCAATAACGAATATGCACAAGTTGACGACGATGAATTTGTCAACGTCTTTAGTACACCGGTACAAGAACAAGGGGAGACATCGTCTCGTCATGTTGATTCGTCAAACATGCATACATTCTATCAACACCATCCTTCTGGACATCGTTGGACAAAAGATCATCCATTAGAACAAGTCATTGGAAATCCTTCTCAATCAATTAGAACAAGACGTCAGCTAGAAACAGATGGCGAAATGTGTATGTTCGCACTCACCGTGAGTCGAACCGAACCGAAGAATATCAAAGAAGCCATGGCTGATTCTGCATGGATTGAAGCGATGCAGGAAGAACTTTACCAGTTTGATCGATTAGATGTATGGGAACTAGTCGACAGACCACTTTGCAAAAATGTCATTAACATGAAGTGGATCTGGAAAAACAAACGTGATGAGGAAAATACTGTAATTCGCAACAAAGCTCGTCTTGTAGCTAAGGGATACGCTCAAAAGGAAGGAATTGATTTCGAAGAGTCATTTGCACTAGTTGCTCGGTTGGACACAAATCATTTCCAGTACACCAGATGGACGTTAAGACAACATTTCTTTACGGTCCTCTGAAGGAAGGAGTGTACGTAAACCAGCCAGATGGATTTATAGACCCCATATCATCCCTATCAAGTCTACCGTCTCAGAAGGCATTATAATGGACTCAAACAACCTAGGAGCGGTGTATGATGAACTCTCTCAACTCCTGGTATCCAAAGGATATCTCAAAGTCTATTAATCCACTCAGTTTCATAACTAAACACGGGAAGACATATTGCTTGTGCAAAATTTACGTTATGACATTATTTTAGTTCTACAAACCCAAACTTTCAAAAAGGATTGAAAAAACTAATTGCACAACAAAGTTTGAAATGTCTATGATAGGGAGATGATATTATTTTTAGGAATTCAGAACCCCAATCCCCGTCGTGGTATCTTTATAAACAAAGCTAAGTATGCTCAAGAGATACTTAAAAAGCATGGTATGACCTCATGTGATAGCATTGGTACACCAATGGCTACGAAACACCTAGATGCTGACTTGAGTGGTACTCCGATCGACCAAACGAAATATCGTAGCATGGTCGAATCACTCATGTACCTAACAACAAGTAGACCAGATATTATACATGCAACATGTTATTGTGCTCGCTATCAAGCAAAACCGACTAAGAAACATCTCATTGCGGTTAAGCAGATCTTTTGGTACCTTAAAGATATCATTAGCATGGGACTCTGGTATCCGAAACACACCGGTTTCGAACTAACTGCCTTTTTAGATTCAGTTCACACGGGTTGTCTCGATTCACGTAAGAGTACATCTGGTGGCATACAATTTCTAGGTGGTGGCAAGCTAGTCAGCTGGTCATCCAAGAAGCAGGACTGCACTTCAATGTCTTCAGTAGAAGCCGAGTATGTGTCTTTATCTGCGTGCTGCGCTCAAGTTTTATGGTTGAGAACTCAGCTAACAGATTATGGCTTCTACTTTGACAAAAAACCTATGTATTGTGATTCAAAGGCAGCCATAGCCATCTCGTGAAATCCACTCCAACACTCCTGTACCAAGCACATCGATGTCAGATATCACTTCATAAAGGAACAGGTTAAAAAGGGTATTGTTGAATTATTCTTTGTCGAAACTGAATACCAGTTAGTTGGAACCCTTTTTACTAAGCTCTGTCGAAAGAGTAGGTTCAAGTAATCTCATCAGACGATCGGTAATGGAGATGTTTGACTCTAAAAGAACTGGAGGTTCTGGCAAAAGAATCTGCTTAAAGAATAAAAAAAAAAAAAAAAAAAAAAAAAATAAAAAAAACAAAAAAAAAAAAAAAAAAAATAAAAAAAAAAAAAAAAAAAAATCAAAAAAAATAAAAAAAAAAAAAAAAAAAAAATAAAAAAAAAAAAAAAAAAAAAAAAAAAAAAAAAAAAAAAAAAAAAAAAAAAAAAAAAAAAAAAAAAAAAAAAAAAAAAAAAAAAATAAGAAAAAAAATTAAAAATAGAACTATCAAACATTGATTTGTAAATATTTTTATTTTTCTCTTTATTTTGATTTATAAATATTTTTGAAAAAAAAATACAAAAATATAAAACCAACAAAAAGAAAATAGAAAAATATAAAATTTATAAAAAAACAAAATATAAAATTAGAAAATTTCAAAAATACCAAAATGAATCTTCTCGACGTGTCTCTTGAAATCGATAACATTTACGTACCTAGAAATGTTGATTAACATCGACACGGGCGTGTAAATGAAGTTCGAACAAGAGTTTTAAATGCTTTCAAAACATGTCATTTCTAAATTTTCTCATAATGACTTATGTACATTTTAGCGCATAACTCGGACCCGAATGTAAAAGGGAAGTGTATGTTTCAGTGTGCTTACTCTTTAAATAGAAGATAAGTCTTCTATCATGGTTTTTATAAATCGTTGAACACAATTTTCCAAAAAGGACTTTTCAATGTCAATAGACTAGAAATGTATTTGTGGTATTTTTCATAAAAAGTATATTGGTAAATTGGTATTCAATACACCTCCCTTCTCGAATATGTTTTTACAAATAATGGTACTTTACAATGTCATTTTATTTGGATAATTTTCTGAGGGAGAGCTTTTAAAACAAAAGCCTTTTCATGTGTTGTCATATCAATTTCGTGAAATTAAAATATGGAAATTATAATGTCATTTTATGGTACTTACAATGTCATTTTATTTGGATAATGTCAACTTTATGTATCCAAACACATTTCGTGAAATTAAAATATGGAAATTATAATGTCAAATAATAATATACATTGTTCACTAAGGCATCTCACTCCGTCTTCAACATTTTGTGGTGTCATATCAATTTTTCATTCCAATGTCAAGTTTTAATAAATCTTGGTATCCCACATATACTGTTGAAGGGGAGCAATCTGAAAAATGAATTCATGCAATATCGTGAAAAAAAAATTCTCCCCATGGAATTTTTCAAGTCATAAATTTTAATCAATTTGTATTTCAAATACTAAATATTTTATTATTTAAAATATGGGGAGAAAATGTGATTAAAATATGATATAGAAGAATGTGATCTTTAAGACTCTAAGTGCAACTCTTTCCTTCATGTGCTAAACAATTTCGAATCTCGGAGCACATGTGTAGGGGGGTATTTGAAAATAACAATGTCAAAAAATGGTTTTATGGTTCGATCTCTATACCCACAACCAATTAATCTCACGACGTCGATGAAGTCATAAGGTGGTTAAGGTTAGGTATAAGTCCTACGATCCAACCAGAACCGGAGGGATCTACCCAAGGACAATCCATAGTTAGAAATAGCAGTCCTTAGGTATGATTGGAGAAGAATGAGTATAAGGGAAAAATGCCGACTAAGATTGAGCTAACACTGGAACAATCACAACAAGGTGTTAGTAATGACGTCTTGGTAAGCATTGAAGGGGTTGAAGAATGAAAAAGAAATGTATGGATAAAGGGTGAAAACAAAGCAGCCCTCCAAACACCTTAGGCAGAAACCGGGTCAATACATAATCTATCAAAATCACAATGATGATTGTTGATATTGAAGAAAGCCGTCATGGACCCAGTGATGCAATGCACAACCCTTCCCAGCCATTCGAGTTTCTCTTAAAAGAAACTTGAATCACACCCCTAGACGGGGCCTGGACGGAATACGTGTCCGAGGGCGTGACTTCATCATACTTCGAACACAAGGCACAAGAGAATGACCACTAATGGACGTTTTGAAAATCATAACTCGTTGCATTATTTAAAAATAGATAAGTTTTACAAGATTTAAAAGAAAGTAAACATTTGCGGAAGCATAAGTAAAATGTAGCGGAAGCATAATTTAGTTTTAAAAGATAGCGGAAGCGAAATTTATGTTTTTCAAAAGACAACGAGTATGATAATTTGATAAGTCTTGAAATAGGGCATCATATTGCACGTAGACTCCACATAGCACGTCAAGAAATCTAAAGCTATTCACCTGAAAAACATGCTAAAAATGGTCAACATAAAGTTGAGTGAATTACATAGTGTTTAAGTAAAACATTTAACGAGGATCAAAAACGTTAAGTGGAAATACGCTTCACTCAAAGTATTATGAAAAATAGTAAGTAATAGAAATGTTTCAACCAAAGTAGTGTTGACCAACATTATTTCAAGCGTATGTAAACTCTTAGGCGTTAACGATTTCACATACAAAACACATGTGGACCGTTATAACAAATACAACTTCACATTGCAAGTATTTATGTTGCCGCTAAGCACATGAACACAGATTCTAAAACAACAGGGCATAATCATACATGCCACATAGTATTCCTAGCCCTTAATTGTTGTCCCCCAAAAGCAAAGACCACCACAACGCACAAACGACATGACATATATCTGTTGGTTCGCAGCTAATTTATGAACCAACCAGATAGGGTAATTAGTCCTAAAAGATCATTTATATCATTCGCGCTCACTTAACCATTCCCAATGGCCCAGGTGACTAACGTTCATGATATTTCGGGCATTTTTAAATTAAATTTTTTGTAGTGGTTTGTAGCAAAACTTAGGCAACACATAAATAGGAAACGATAACAGAAAACACTTGTGTCCAATGTAAAAGTAATCAACGTTTTCGTAAAAGCTTAAAGCACTTAAATCCATAAGTAAAAACGAGTGTGACATCAATCATGTAACGAGTTTGTAATCAACGTATAAACGAGTTGGAAATTCAGTAACGTAAACGAGTTTGTAAACGAGCATGTTTCTCACCCCAAAAGTAGTAAAGTATATGTAAAACAAGTAAAACGTGGGGCTATGAACTCACCTTGATGTTGCAGAACAATTAGCAGAAATGCAAATAATAAGCACAACACAAACGGAAAACGGAACGGCTCGACCAAGAAGATGCAGCTTAACTTAACGGTTATATCCCACTAGCTTAGGATGATGAATTGGGGTTTTCCGATGGATGAGTACGTCAACGCGACACGTTGATAAAGGATTTGGATTACAAGTTGGATGAGTTTGGTGGTTGGTTAAATAAAATACATCGAAAAGTAAACGCAAAGTATGTAATATACTCCGTATATATTACATATAAAAAAAGGAAACAATTATATAATTCATACGGTGAATTATATAATAAAGACAAACAACCCAAAAGAATAAGTCGCAATATATAATACTTTTCAAGTATTATATGATAAACGTAAGAAAATAATGGTAACAATATAATTCGACACGTTTTCAAAAGTCACTAATTAATTTAATAAAGATTTCTTGCATAAAAGTATATACACGTTTTAAAGTTACGAATTTGCTAAATGACGTTTTTAAAGTTTTACAAAAGTTATTATTTTGTTTATTAGTCGAGAATTATAAAATAACATTTTATAATTTAGTATTTCGTTTCCTCGACGGGTTTTAGTTAAACTAATTGTCTCATTTGTAAAAGTATAGTTTCCGTTTATTTATCGGGTTATTGAATAATTACAATTTAATAATCTTAAAACTATAAAACTTTGTCATTTTATCGAGTTTCTAAAATAATAGAAGTTTTAGTGAAACATTACTAAGTATAGAAATTTATATAAATTTCGACATGACCTTTTCGTTTATACAACATTTTCCATATTTACAAAATTTAACGTTTTCCCTTAATCAAACCATGTTTGCAAAATACGCGCGTGTTGCAATATATATAACTAAACGAAACTAAATAATAACAAATATAAGTAGAACCATACACCCCTAACTGCTAAACCAAACGCACCCTATATGGGTAGTTTAATCAGCAACCAAACACCCCTTGTGGGCTGCTGTTCAGCGAAACAAACGCCCTATACGGGTGTGTATATAAATCGAAACACACGAACCAGCCAATAAAACTAAATTAAACAAAATGAAACAAGTTTAAACAACACAACTACACAATGTTTATTATTAGTTTTTACGAATATAAAACTGTAGGTCCAAAGTCTTGGATCTGTTTAGCCTTTTGTAAGACAATAGCTAACTTGAATAAATCCAAATCAACTATATGAGAGACAATGACTATGAATACTATGTGCTAATGCAGAATCTTAACACAAGTACTAAGAAGAACACAATGTAAAACTTTGCTATTTGCTATTAATTTCTATTAGAATTGTATTTCAAAATGTCATGATAAACATTGTGCCGTAGGGTTCCTTTTATACACCAAGGAAACCCTAATGGGCTTTACAAACGTGTAAAAGGATAATGCATATCCTTTCCTAAGATATCTCGGATCCCGTGGTGTGTTGGTGAAGGTTGGCTGTGAGATGACGTTGGAGGGGTGCCGGAAGTTGGCCGAAAAATATCGCCAGAGATTGGGGAGCCCGGAAAGTTAGAGAGAGAAGGATTGTGTGATAGGGTTTATGTAATGAATGAAACCCTAATATATTTTGTATATATAGTAGAAAGTTTAAAATAATAGTGACAAGTATAATAAAGTTTAAGGGTGAAGCTGAAAATATAACTAGAGGGACTAAATGTGTAATTATTTAGTATAGTTTTGTAAAATAATTGTTCGGGACTCGTTTGGGCGAGTTAACGGATGATTCAAAAGACGAAACTTGCGCCATAGTTTTCCAAATAATTTTTCCATCGAAAATAAGTATTTACTTGGCCATATTTCATAAATATTTGGTAACGTTCATTTAAAATGTTTGTTTTGTTTATTACTAGACACCGGTATCACGGGTAACTTTATTCGTAAAATAAAACGTTAACTCGAATATTCACGTTAATAATAAGCGTTTTTGAAATAAAACATTAAATAATTTTATTAATATTTTTATTTAATTAAATTTAATAAATGTTAATTAAATAAAATTTAATTATTCTGCTGTCGATAGGGCCGCGATGCGTGCAGTACAAAAACTTTGCGAGGCTATTATTACGTCATTTTCTGCGTGGTTTCGTTCTCGGGTAAAACTGAAAAAGTTGCCGGAATGTCGTTATTACATCAAAAATTGCTTTAGAGTCCGAGTCGTGAACACGTATTAGGCGGGTCATTTTTGATAAGTTCAATTTAGGGTATAACCGAATCTTCTCGTTTTCAAGTCAAATAAATTTGAAAAATAAATTTGCAAATGAGCGATAATAATAGTAATTATGATTTATTATTTAAATACGTTTCAAAAATTTACCGGCTACGCGTTTATCGTTTTTATGTGACCGTAAAAGGTCAAAAGTCAAAAAATCAAGTCGGAACCAAAAAGTCAAAGGGTAAAATAGTAATTTAAAATTCTGAAAATTAGGGTTGTGACATTTCCTACCCCTGAAAAGAATCCATCACAGATTTGATTTTTGTTAACCGATGGTGTGCCAAAAAGATTAAGGGTTTTAAATTAACTAGTTGTAGACAGGACGTTGATACTTTTTCAGGCAAAATTTTGATATTTTCGACCGCTTCTTAATAAACATAAATTTTTTTGGCTGGGTTTATAACCAGGATTATATAATACATCAGAACGGGTATTTAAGAAAAATATCCATTACAAGTTTATGATAGATATAAACGCGCTATTTTATAAAGAAAGACCCTAAATAGGTGAAAATACCAAAGGGGAAAGTGTAGGCGCGTGGGTATGTCTGTATAAGGGTTTCAAATGTTTAGAGGCGGAGTCAGGTTTTCGATATTTGTAAGGTTCGACGATTAATAGCGGACGAGGCTAATGAATGTAAGTATTCAACTTACTTAGGAAGTACGAGGATGAATCATGGCTCAACACACCATAAGCAGACGATGCGAATTAAAGTATAACCGAACGGCTCTAACCGCAAATTAATAAATAGACGCGCCGTAGAACGAGAAATAATAATAATAACGGAACGTTGCACACAACGTTTAATAAGGAAATAGACAACCATATATGTTTGTGCTTTAGTTTAGTCAATAAAGTTTTTACAAACTTATTAAGTTTATGAAGATGTTACGACGTTCTTACGAAAAGTACTATTATAGAAAGTTATCCAATTTAAAGAAAGTTTGTATTTCGAGCGTTAATAACTAATCCCCTCATTTCATCGTTTCCAATTTCCAAAAACGAACTAGTGGAACCCTAGTGTTTAACCAAAATCCTTAGCTTGCTAAATATATACATAAAAATTTGCTATATTTAGAAATGACCAACGACAACGTCTTATCTTTTTTTTTGAAAATTCTTAAACCTTCGTTTTAATATAAAACTCTACGAATATTTTCAAAGACTTCGGCACATAATAAACGATATTTAGAAACATTTTAAACATCCGTTTACCCTCCATTTAAACCTTCCGGACCAGCAACTATATTTTTTTATAAACACCCATGAACTGGCAAAACTTGACCCATAACACTGCCATATTTTCCAAACTATCCAAAACCTTTTTTTTTGCCAAAACTAATCAACCAAATTCATTATAATTCAAGCCTAACCTCATCGCCATCTTTGTTGCAACTCACAAATCTCACAACCTCTCAACAAGAATAATTTATATATCCGAAATCATCAAAAATCTTTATTAAAATATTTATTCATTTTCATAATATTTGAAAATCATCCACACAACCATATGAGTCGTGAATCAAAAGTATAAGAATACTTAGCAACAATAACTATAACAAACGGTGACGAAATGGCGAAGAGTGACATTTGTGTTTTTTTTTTTTTTGTCATGAAGACAATATCCCCAAAATAAAGGTCAACAAATGGGAGGAGCTCACGAAAAAGCTCAGGTGATACGTGATGAAATATCGTACTCAGTCGTTAGTTTGAGGATAAATCAAATCCATTAGCTCAAAAGCGCACAAGTTAGCTCCACAAACAGTTCATGATCGCAAGGTTTTGTAACGGCAAGAGTAAAAATTTTAAGAATGAGATAAGGTAGTTCAAGTGAGGTCTTAAGGTTCTGTTGAATGGTAAGACACGATCACGTTTCTAGATCTTTTTAACGGATTCCGTCGATTTATCGGTATCGAGTTCATACTCATGTCATATCGGTAGTGTTCCCAAATCTTTAGGTCGTGTGTCGAGTTGTTCTTCTCATGAACTTTCAGTTGATGGTAGCTAGTCCTTAGGTCGATTTTCGAGTAGACGCTACATCCTCGCAGTTGATCGAAAAGATCATCTATACTAGGTAACGGGTAACGGTTAGCTTGTAAATTTTCGGTAGTCCTTGTACATCTTGAAGGGTCCATCAGAGGTTTTATCGGTACGAGGATCTCATAATTCACGTGATTCTATCTCACTAAAAGGTAAGTATATTGAAGAAAATTTTTTATAATCCAATTAGAGTGATATGCTCATTACATTCTAGAACCTTCAATCTGTAAGTCCCATGACTACAGAAGCATGATTTTAGTCTCTCGGCTAAGGTTTGTGGTTGTTTCCACCTCAAAAGGTTAAATTAAATCTACTTAGTTATGACGCTTACGGATGTGAATACTGACTGACACGACACATGAATACGCACGCAAAATATTAATAAAACCAAGTACAATATAATCTTGTTGACATGTATAGGAAGGAAAGGAATAAAAATATATATATCATATAATATATATATAATAATAATAATATAACATATAAATATAATATAGGTGTAGAGAGAGAAGAGAGAGAGAGAGAGAGAGATGGAACATAAAGTATAATTTGACAAAAATTTTTATGGTGAACTACTCCCAGCATGAGCATGGTCCTTCTGAATTATACTTAGGTGGATCAGGTTATGCATAAATTAAGATCTAACGATAAAATCTCATTCGTCAAAACCCCTAAATGTATGTTAAAAAAAAAGCTTATACTATAAAACGATATAGTTTTATAAGGTAGCACAACAGTTCGTGGTAATGAAAACAAGTGACACAATATTTTTTGTAATAGAACAGGAAATGTTTTTATGAGGTGATAACAAAATATGTTTTTACTAGACAGTTACTGACGGTTTTATGAATGTAATGGTAACAAATGGTTTTCAAAAGTTGAAAACCCAATTAATTATATAAAGTTGATAACCCAAATAATCATAAGAGATGACGACATAGGTTTATAAATTTACAACGAAATAGTTTATGAAGGGGATTAAAAAAAACAAGAAGCATCAGCAAACGGTTTTTTTGAAAATTGTGTAAAAATAGTTCATAAGCACAACAACTATGTTTAATAAGACGACACTAAAATAGTTCAAGGTATACCTTCCAGTTAGTTAATAACAGTAAGACAGTTTACATAAGAATAGTGAAATGGGTTGTAAGACGGTAAAGGAGTAGCTTACTTATATTCACTAGAGAATTGAAGTGCGACTGACAAAATCGTCATGACACAAATTGAAAAAATGATTTAGGAAAATCCACACAATACACGAAATTTACAGGTAAGTACTAGGTGCAAAAACTCCATTAGAGATTACTGTCAAAGTCCTATTTAGTTTCACTAGAAATGGAAAATCCTCCGTTAAACATCATGTTAACTATTGACGGCGTCAAAACCCCCCAACGAGTTTTAACCTTCTAAATACGGTTCGCACAGTTCAGATTTCTAATTTGCCACTGCGGCCTCTAAGTTGAATATCGAAATGGGTGTCCTACAATTCCTACTCACACGGCCAACAGTCTTTGTAGTATATTGCACTTCATACATTGCATGTGTGGTGCAACTTATGTTTGTTGTAGAAGGGAAATTTTGTACATATCCGTCCTTGTAATTTGGTTTAACAATGTAAGCTCTCACGGCCTTTTGTCATTTATTTTGTTGTTGGCATTTCTTACTACCTTGGTTTCCTAACGTACGACCTAATCCCATTTGTCTCGAGCCATTGGATTCGTTTCCTCAAAAACAATATTACTCGATAGCATTAGTCAATTCGTTCTGGTTAAAATACACTCGATCCCTGGAACTCATTCCTTGTCTTGTCGTCGGGATTTTACTTCACAAATCGCACGGCTTAAAGGAAATGGAAATAAGTCAATAAATGAATAAGTATAGACTAATTTATACATTATTTATTTAAATTAAGAGGCGTCCCAATCCATTCAAATAAAAAAGATTATGAATTTTTTAAAAAAAAGCCTACTAAATAATTTCTGATGCAATACCTTGTACTCACAAATCTTCACGTGGAGATAGAAAATACGATGCAGACACTTAAATAGTATGGTAGAAGTGTGTAAAACCATCCTTTTGGAGACGGGGAGTAAAACAATCAGGCGAGATCGACATAGAGTTCAAAATAGCTAGTGAGTATACGGTTGAAGTAAATAAGATAAATGTCTTTATGAACGAGTTTGCATAGCAATTACCATATTAAACCTCCAGTTACAAGTCCCGCCCATACAAGACTTGTGAAACTTAGATTCATACATAATTCCATGTAAACAAAACCGGTGGACGGTATTCAAAAAAACCGGTTTTGAAAAAAAAAGATATTGTATAAGGTTATGAATAATAAGTTCGAGACTTTGCATCGCTCACAATGTCCTTAGAAAAGGTATTTAAAGACCATTGTGTTATCCACAATGTCATAGAAAGGTTTAATATTATATAGACAACATATCACAATAAGTTAATAGGGAAAAACGTAAGGCGAACGTAAACCGCTGAGACAGAGATAACCGCAAAGAAAAGGATAACCTTAGAGAAAAAGATAACCCAGAGAAAAGAATCCCAGAGAAAAGATAAGCGTAAGCTCATAGCAACAACACTAGAAGCACACATAAAAGCATGTAAGATTACATACTAGTTATAGACGCAGCCTAGATTTATTCCACCTAGAAAATTCTACATGGTTCCTCTATAACCTTGGCTCTGATACCAATCTGTCACACCCCCAGAACGGGGCCTGGACGGAATACGTGTCCGAGGGCGTGACTTCATCATACTTCGAACACAAGGCACAAGAGAACGACCACTAATGGACGTTTTGAAAATCATAACTCGTTGCATTATTTAAAAATAGATAAGTTTTACAAGATTTAAAAGAAAGTAAACATTTGCGGAAGCATAAGTAAAATGTAGCGGAAGCATAATTTAGTTTTAAAAGATAGCGGAAGCGAAATTTATGTTTTTCAAAAGACAACGAGTATGATAATTTGATAAGTCTTGAAATAGGGTATCATATTGCATGTAGACTCCACATAGCACGTCAAGAAATCCAAAGCTATTCACCTTAAAAACATGCTAAAAACAGTCAACATAAAGTTGAGTGAATTCATAGGTTTAAGTAAAACATTTACGAGGATCAAAAACGTTTAGTGGATACAGCTTCATTCAAAGTATTATGAAAAGTTGTTGGGTTTTAGAAGACTTTACAACTTACTGCTGCTGGTTCAACATTGATGCTGCTAGTGAAGATTTAGTGCTGCTGAGAAAGATTGAAAAAAATATAATAAGTCTTTAGTACTGTTAAAGTATAGTTAGTATTGTCGGTACATTGTTAGTACTGCTAGTATAGTTAGTGCTGTTAGTAGTAAGTTAGTGCTGCTAGCATATAATAGTTAGTGCTGTTAGTAGTAAGTTAGTGCTGCTAGCATATAATAGTTAGTGCTGTTAGGAGATATGCATGAGTTAAATTAGGAATAGATATGCATTATCTCTTCACACGTTTTGTAAGCCCATTAGGGTTTCCTTGGTGTATAAAAGGAACCCTAGGCATAGTTTATAGAGACAGATATATAGAGATCAATTAGCAATCATAGCTTGTAACCTAGTACGATTCAAGTTATAATATAAAGTGTGAGTTTGATAGAAGATCTCTTGTGTTATTCTTAATTCTGTTCTTCTTAGCATTGTTGATTAGTTTCCGCATAATCAATAGTGTTCAATCAGTGTTTCATTATTGTTGCTTTGGATTTATCTAAAGTAACAAACCCTTTGCAAGCTAAAGGTTCAAGATCTATTCAGAAGGGATCCAATAAAAGTGTTTAGTAATTGGAAATGTTCAACCAAAGTAGTGTGGACCACAAGATTTCAAAGCGTATGTGACAATCTTAGCAGTTTACTATTTCACATACAAAGCACATGTGACCGTTATAACAAATACAACTTCACATGCAAGTATTTATTGTTGCGCTAAGCTCATGACACCCAAGTATAACAACAGGGCATAATCATACATGCCACATAGTAACTCCTGCCCGTAACGTTGGTGTCCCAAACCAAAGACCACCACAATGCACAATCGCCATGAACATAATATCTTGTTGTTCACAGCTAATTTAGAACCAAACCATATAGTGGTAATTATTCCCCGATAGTCTATTATTCTCGGCCTCACATAAACCAATCCCAATTGGCCAAAGAGTGACTAACGTTCATGATATACGGGCAAATAGTGGTTGTAACAAAAAAACCTTAAGGCAACTACATAACTGGAAACGATAGACAGAAAAACTTGGGCCAATATAAAAGTAATCAACGTTTTTCGTAAAAGCTTAAAGCCAACATAATCCATAATGTAGAAACGAGTGTGACAATCAATCAATGCAATGAGTTTCGTAAACAACGTATAATCAGATTTGGAGAAGTTTCAGTAACAAAACGAGTTTTGTAAACGAGCATTTTTCTCACTACCCAAAATAGTAAAGTATATGTAAAACAAGGAAAACGTGGGGGCTATGAACTCCTCCATCGACGCAGCAAACAATTGGCAAATATGCAAAAAATATGCACCACACACAAACGAAAAGACAATTCGGCTCGACCATAAGATGCAACTTAACTAACGGCATGTCCTACAAACATAGGAGGATGAAGTATGGGTTATCTTGATGATAAGTACATCAACGTGACACGTTGATAAGGATTTGGATTACAAGTTGGATGAGTTTAGTGGTTGGTTAAATAAAATAAATCGAAAAGCAAACGCAAAGTGTGTAATATATTCCGTATAATATACAGATTTGAAAAACAAACAAAAATATAATTCATATTATGAATTTATACAATAAAGACAAAAAATAAAAAATTATTTTTGAAGTATAGAATACCTTTGCAAGTATTTATAATAAACGTGCAAAATAATTAAATAAAATGATTCGTGACCAACGTTTTCAAAATCACCAAGTAAATAATTAAAAAAAGTCTTGTAACAAAGAAAAAACGAGGAACGTTTTTAAAGTTACGCATTAGGTAAATGCAGCTTTTAAAAACTTTTTTTACAAAAGTATGATTTTATCATCTAATCGAAAGTTATAAAATATAAAAACTATTGATAATATTCGTATTTCATTTATTTAGTGTTGTAACCAAAATAGTTTTGTCTCGTTTATAAAAGGTATAACTATCGTATCGTTTGTCGAGTTATTGTATAAGATTTGTAAATAATATATCTTTAAGTAAAACTTTATCTGAATTTTAATGGTTTCCAAGCAATATAGAAGTTTGTAGGTGAGAAATACTAAGTATAAAATTTGATAGAAAATTTCGGCATGACCAACACGTTTATATAACGTATTCCATATTCACAAAATTAACGTTTTTCCCCTTAATTCACTAAATGTTGCAAATATAACTCCGTGTTACAATATATATATATATATATATATATATTATATATAATAAATAAGAATATTAAATAATATAATATATATATATATATATATTTTATAGTATATATAACTGAAAACTAGACTAGTAAACAAAATAAGTAGAACGCTAACACTGCCCATTATTTAGGGTTGCATGCCCAAACGCACCCTTTAAGGGTGGTTAGACCGCAAACCAACGCACCCATGAGACCGCTGAACCAAACCACCTTGGTTCGGGGTTAACTGCCGAACCAAACGCCTTTTTTTTATTTTTTTTTTTTATTTTTTTTAATGCCTTACTACGCAAACCCAAACACCCTTGTTTGGCTACAACGCAGAACCAAAACGCCCGTACAGGCCGTATAACCACTAAAAACAAACACACCGATTTAGGTTTTTTATTAACCCAAACGCAGACCCTAATAGGTTCAGGCTGTTAAAACAGCGAGACAAACGCACCCTTATTGTTGTTTTAAACCTAAAAACAAACACACTTTACGAGTTATGAAAATCAAACACACCCTTATAGGTGTTTCCAAACTCAAAACAATAAAAAGAGATGAAGGTGGTGGTGAGGGTGGCTGCAACGGGGTGGAGGTGATGTCGTGGAGATGGTGGTGACGATGTTTGTGGTGGCGCGAGGGTGGCTGGTGCGTGGCGGCGACTGCTGCCTCTGTAGACAGCGGTGGTGTGGCAGCGTAGGTGGGGTGGTGGTGGTCGGCTGTTGATGGCCGTGGTGGGGTTGGTGGATGTGGTGATGATACGAAGGTGGCGTGAGGACGACGAGGAGATGACGGTGGTGGCAGTGGGTTGATGAAGATGAGGGTGGATCGGTGGTGGTGAGTGGCGTGGGATGGCTGAAGAATATGAGGGTGGGGATGACGATGGTGTTGATGATTTAGGCGGCGGTGGGTGGCCGAAATCTGGCTGAAAAATAGATGACGGGGCCAGAATTTTTAGAGAGGGGAGGGAGGTGTGTGTGACTAGTTATAATGAAATGAAACCCTAATGTTTAAATTTATATATATGAAAGTGTTAAAAAAATGTGACAAGTGCTTAATAGTTGAGGGGATAATGATGTAAATATTACCACATGGACCAAAGGTGTAATCTTTTGTTAATTTATGGTTCGGGACTCGTTTAAGCTAGTTAACGGATGATTCAAATTACGAAAGTTGCGCCATTGTTTTCCAAATGATTTTTCCTATAAAAATGAGTATTTACATGACTATTATTTTATAAATATTTTTATAAAATATATTTAAAATGTTCATTATTTATTTTGGGTATCACTGGTAAGCTTTGCCCGTAAAAATAAAACTTTAATTCGAATGTTCGCATTTTTAACAAATGTTTTTGAAATAAAACATTAAATAATTTATTAAATATTTTTATTTAATAAAAGTGTTAATTAAATATAAATTTAATTATTCTTGTGTCGGTACGCGTTTCGTGCGGTGTTCAAAATTTTGCGAGGCTATTTAAGTCATTTTCTGCTTGGTTTCGTGTCTCGGGTAAAACTGAAAAGTTGTCCGGAATGTCGTTTTACATCAAATTACTTTAGAGTCCGAGTCGTAAAAACGTAATTTAATGGGTCGTTTTTTATAAGTCAACATACGAATACATATATCTTCTCGTTTTCAAGTCAAATAAGTTTGAAAAAAAAATTGTAAATGATAGATAATAATAATAAATATGATTTATTATTTAAATACGTTTCAAAATTTTACCGGCTACGAGGTAATCGTTTTTATGTGACCGTAAAAGGTCAAAAGTCAAAAAGTCAAGTCGAAACCAAAAGTCAAAGGGTAAAATAGTAATTTAAAATTTCCAAAAATTGTCGGGTGTGACATTACCTACCCCTTAAAAGGAATCCCATCCCGGGATTCGATTTTTGTTAACCGATGGTGTGTGCAAGAAAAGATTTGTGATTTTAAATAACTAGTTTTGGACATGACGTTGATACTTTATTCAGCAAAATTTGATGTTTCGACACTTCTTAATAAACATAAATTTTTGCTAGGTTTGACTAGTATATTAAACCCATCAAAATAGGTATTTTAGAAAAATATCATTACAAGTTTTATGATTGATATAAACGCGTTATAAAGAAAGTCCCTTAATGGTGAAAGTATCAAAGGGAAAGTGTAGGTGCGGGGGTATGTCTATATAAGGGTTTAAATGTTTAAAGGCAGAGTCTGATTGCTGATATCTGTAAGGTTCGACGATTAACATCGGAAGAGGCTAATGAATGTAAGTATTCAACTTACTTAGGAAGCACGAGGATGAATCATGACTCAACACACCACAAGCAGACAGTGCGAATTAAAGTATAATCGAATGGCTCTAACTGTGACTTAATAAATAAATGCGCCGTAGAACGACAAATAATAGTAATAAAGAAACGTTGCACACAACGTTTAATAACGAAAAAGACAACCATATATTTTTGTGCTTTAGTTTAGTCAACAAAAATGTGTCTTTACGAACTTATTAAGTTTATGAAGATGTTACGACGTTCTTACGAAAAGTTACTATAGAAAGTTTCTATTTTAGGAAAGTTTTA
>BQNB010005602.1:87549-101410 GCA_026074375.1 Tanacetum coccineum
GCACGGTTTACATCACGCCTCTGGCAAACATTCCAAAAAGCCTTAGGAACGCGATTGGATATGAGCATGGCTTATCACCCTCAGACAGATGGACAGAGTGAGCGTACAATTCAGACATTGAAGGATATGTTAAGGGCGTATGTGGTAGACTTTGGTGGCAGTTGGGACGTCCACCTACCGTTAGCCGAATTCTCTTATAACAACAGTTATCACACTAGCATTCGGTGTGCTTCATTCAAAGCACTATATAGAAGAAAATGTAGGTCACCCGTGTTATGGGCTGAAATTGGGGAAGGTAGTTTGATTGGACCCAAATTGGTGCAAGAAATAACTGATAAAGTAGTGATTATAAAAGAGAAGCTCAAAGTAGCGAGAGATCATCAAAAGCGCTATGCTGACAACAGGTGCAAACCATTGGAATTTGAGGTTGGGGATCGTGTGATGCTAAAGGTGTCGCCTTGGAAGGGTGTGGTTCGTTTTGGGAGGAAGGGTAAGTTATCCCCGAGGTACGTAGCGCCATTTGAGATTCTTGAAAGGATCGGTCCTGTAGCATATCGGTTAAGATTGTATGAGGAATTGAGTGGTGTACATGACACGTTTCACGTGTTAAACCTAAAGAAGTGTTTGGCGGATGCTAGCCTGCATGTACCACTGGATGAAATTAAGGTTGACAAAACTCTTCGTTTTGTTGAGGAACCTGTAGAGATTATAGACCATGAAATTAAGAGTTTAAAATGTAGTAAGATATCACTTGTGAAGATTCGTTGGAATTCAAAGCGTGGTCCTGAGTTCACTTGGGAGCGCGGAGATTATATGAAGTTTAAGTATCCTCAGTTTTTTGTTGATCGTGCTCATGAATCGGCTAGTTAAATCTCGGGATGGGATTTCCTAAAGGAGGGGATACTGTGACAACCGGGATTTGAGCAGGTTAGTTTATACCTTTAGAAATGGCTAAGAGTTTATTTTATGTGTTTAGGTGTTGTGCAATGTGATTTATGTGTGCTAAGTGGGTTAAGTAATGTGCTTAATATCATTTTGATGTGTATGGGCATCTCATTTTGGGTATGTTTGTGTTGGATAATGAGTATTCCATTTGTTCACGTTTAGTGATAATGGAAAAGGAATGGCGTATTGCATGTAATGCTACGTCAATAGTTGGATGACTAAGTGTTAAGCGCTTATGAGAAATGTGGCATTTTAGAAATGAAATAGGTGAATGAAATATAGAAGTTTGTAGCAAACTTTCTAAAAATAGAAAGTGGTTTGGTGAAATAAAAGTTATATTTAGAAAGTTTAGTAAGTAGCGTTTAAGTAAAAAGGTTTAATCAAATTAGCTTAGGTTTTTATAAAAACTTAAGAAAATAGAGTAAATTAGTTAATTAATAATTTAATAAAAAAAATATATAATATATAAATATTATAGGGTGCATTCTGTTTTGGGTTTAAAAGAAAGAAATTTTTTTTACTAAACTAAATTAGAATTGGGCTAGGACTTGTAGGATTTAGATTAAAACCCAAACTTGGCCCATTCTTTTCCCCTCTTCTTGTTGCCGTACGATTTGAGTCCCAAAACCCTAAGGAAGACAAAAATTTTGATCAAGAAATCTAGGTGTTAGATCATGGTAATTCAAGTAAGATCGTTAGGTATGTTCTTCTTCTTTGTTTATTCTTTTAATTCATGTAACATAATTTATGATGGATCTAGGGTTTACATAAAATACATAATATTGATGATATTTAATGATGCTAGAATGATTAGGTCTTGATTAGGGTCATGATCATGCAATTGGTTAGGTTAGATTTGCATTAAAAACTTGATTTAGGGTGAGTAGAATTTAGGGGTGTGTTCACGAGTGAATATCTCTATGATGGTAATAGATGTTTTTGTGTTTCTGGACTCTATACAGTAGCTCATTGAATGTACTTTCCAGAAAATCCAGCCTCGAATTATTTTGAGTTCGGGAAGTTGGTCAAATGGTCTAAACAAGAAAAGTTGTCAAAACAGTAAATACGGGTCAGATTTAGATCATGTTTAGGAGGGTAAAACCCTAACTTAAAATTCAAATTAAGATTAGCCCTTTCAGGTAATCATGTTGAGGATGTTGATGTTAGGAAGAGTGGCTAGTGAGACCGTAGGCTTGCATATGGAGTCATTCTTCTAGATATTTTATTTATGTCTTTTGAATTGTTTGCTATTTGATTATCATTGGATGTTTAGACTTTGGATTATGTTTCCTTGTGGTATGACTTTGTTATCTTAATGCAAGACTCCTTTATCTTGTGTAAGATATTGTCATGACACATTGTGTCTCCTTTGTTTATCTATTTTATTTAGTTCTCTTTATTGTTGACACCATTGTGTTGTGATAATATCCATGATGTTACGCCTCGTGTTTCCTATAACACCCTGTGTTATCAAGTCTTTGACGACGTCGATAAATATGCTATTTATTTTTAGTGTTGTACGCGTTTGCTTGTAATTTCATGAATTAAGGTGATCAATTAACCAGTTAGAAATGAAAGTTGCTGACAATCATGCTACAAAAAAAAGGATGAAGATGGTGTTATACTTTAGTTGGGCTTTTTTCTACGTTTATTATATGCTTAACTAATGTGATGTAATAAGTAACTTTGGAAGTTAATATAATTCCAGTAATATAACTTTTGAATCTTATCTTAGTGAAGTTTTAGTTTATGCTATCTTAGTGAATTGGATGCCCTTTACAACAACATTATGTATTTTTTGTAATGTAAGTATGTTTGCTTGTTCATGGGGAATAAGTTCTATGGAGTATTGCTATAGCAGTGCAATTTTATTCTACACAAAACAAAAGATAAGTGAATTGTATTTATGGGCAGACAAACATTGTCAAATAACAGTTTGTTTCAAAAACTACATAGTGTTATCTCTATTTGCTTATTTGTTTTTGCACCCTATATTGAGTATAATATTAGCTTATATGTTCATAAATGTTATTCAATACTAGAGACTAGAGGGGAATGAACTTCATCCATTAACACAGAATTTTGGTGTGGAGCGAACTTGTGCCAGCCACCCAAACTAACAACACAATATTCCAAAAGTTTTGAATGCAATTTTTTTTTCGGGGGGTTTTATTTTCACGATATGTAACACTGTTGTATATGGTCTTTGAATGCCAATGGCTTTTATGCTTCCAGTCGGTATAAAAAATAACAAATCCATTACACCACAGTTGAATCACTCATAACACACAGGTCGTCTGCTTGCTAACAACATTTAGAAACGCGTATTTGATTTCATACTGCTCAACTGATATCCCTTTGCTGGCTAAAATTCCATGCTCGTTTAGATACGATGTAAGCTGTTATGGAAAATTTCTCTTCATGTTTCTCCACTTTGGCCTCCCATAATAACTCAAACCCTACCCCCTCATCATACCTTCTACTCTATTTCCCTTGACCCAACCAAGAGTATCATAAAAGGTAACCACACCAGTAGAGATTTGGAGCTCAGCTAGACACCAGTGTCTTTCTGGCTCATTGACGGGAAAATATTACCTATTTAACAATATGTTATTTAAACTATTTTGTAACATATATAAATATGTTATAGTTTAAGGTTGTTAACAAACACCACCTTCTTAACATTCGCAGGGCTCTAGGATACATCACTCCGTTGGAAAAATAGTCATGCGTTAATCCACCAGTATGCATCGCTAAGAAAATATGGGGCTTACCATAGCCCAATCTGCGTCGGGCTCTCGAAAAGACCACATAAGATCAACCCATAAATCCAGGTGCTGTGTATGAAAAACAAATTAAATAAACTAAACAATTTAATAAGCTAAGAAATAAGAAATGCATATGTTGAGAAAAATTAAATTACTTACACTGTCTCCCAACCAGCCTTTTTTGCGAGGTCAAGACAGTCTAGCTGTAACCAGAATATTCTATCAACAGTTAAGTCCCGAAATCCCCAGGGAAACCGATACTCTGGCGGATCTTGCATTTTTAGAAATTCAGATATCTCATTTGGGACAGTTACCTTATCCTTTTTGCATCCATCCGGCCTTGACAAATTCTGGATAACAATATTAAATGCAAATTTATTCATATTCACAACATTTAAATTTGCTCTTATATTTAGAAAACAAAAATAAAGCCAAACCTCAACAAAGACTTGTAGTGTCATCAATTCATTAAAGGACCTAATTTTTGGTTGTCCGGATATTTCTTGCAAAAAATAAAATATAAATAAATATAGGATTGGTATAGTAAGAATGTCAGTATACCAATTGAATTTATAAAAATTTCACTGTACCACCTCAACCTCAGGAGCCACAATAGTATCCACGATGGAAGTCATGGATCTTGTTTTTGGAGGGGCTGAAGTAGTGGTTCCTAGTTGACCATGTGGGGAACCAAGAGCCATAACCAACCTCTTCTTTCACTCTTGGATAGACCTTAAGACATAGTTCTTTTGTAGACCACACTTCTTCTTTTTTGATTTAATGTTGGCCGCAAAAACAATTTCTAAAGGTGGTTTGTAATCAGCTTTAACAACATTCACATACTTGGACTTGTTAATTTCATCCTGAAATTAGAAAGTGTGGTATACTTATGTATAATTACTAATAAGGCACATACACATAGGATTAAAACCAATTCTAAAATTAAATATACCCTTCAATTTTCTGGGCATTAATTCGTTGTATCTTTATGTGCATCAACTTAGTAATACTCTATCAACGGGTTGGGATGTTCTAAAGGTGTATCTTTGACAGGCAAATTCTCCTCTTCATGTTGAAACTTAATATCATCTAAAGAAACATTAGGAATCATCTCTCATCATTCAAGACAGAAATTTAATCGCTCCTGAAATTCTCAGTTCCTATCATTGTTTTAGTTATATAAACAGGATAAGAAAACGATTATAAACAAATAATTTAGTCTCAAATTTTAATATATATATATATACATACAGTTAGGGGCTCAACCGTGGGATGTTGATTGATCTTAGGTCCAGAACGATCAACATGGATTCATGTTGAAGAAAATCTAGTTGTGTGTTATACATAATGGTCGGCAGCATAAGCAACATGCTTAAATTAGAGCGTACACACTTGGTAGGTTTGGGCCACTTACATCAACAAACAACCCTACTACCAACACTGCGAGATTGGAGAGGGAGTGATACAATTATAATCATTCAATTTGATACTGGGCGGTTGGCTGGTTTGTCCATTGCCATACCATCCACAACTGACTTTGGCAGTATGAAATATCAGGACTGAGAGCCATATTGATTGTCAAATTCGATAATTAGTGAGAAATTCTCAAACTTATGTATTCATATTTATAAACAGGGGTTTTATATTATAAATTAAGAGATGCTTTATACTACCATTGGTTAGATCATTCGCTCTGCACCACCTAATTCTTGGTCCACACCGGTTTGATTAGAATTTAAATCTAGAACAGAACAGGATGAAATATCATCAGAGTAATTGGAAATCATATTAGGCTTTGTATTTTCTGCGGCATAATCATTTGGTAGCTTTTCTTTCAAAAGTCTCTCTAAATTTGCAATTCTTTCTTCATAAACCTTAACCACGGCATAAAGGTCACGTATTGATACATTGGCCGGCTGATTCACATTATATTCTTCACTATTTCTACAACCTGCTTCTAAATAAAAAAAACCATCTCCATCTTCCAATAAAAGCTGATCATTATTTCCAATAGATTTTTTATTTACAACATTATCTTTAAACAAACCCGCAGAAGCATCCTTGCACACATTACAGTCTTCATCAACTAACTTATCATTTACAATTTCATCTTTAGACAAACCCGCAAAAGCATCCTCGAACACATTACAGTCTTCATCAACAAAATTATCTTTTGAGACCAAAACATAATCATCCCCGCAACCTTTCCCATCTTCATCAACAATACCATTGAAATATGGAATACTTGAATCAAACCATGCTTGAATCTTCTCAGCAGGATTTGGGATCAGTGACAATTGGAATAGAGTTCCGAACCGAAACAATTCAAACAAAAATGCTTAGGAACAAAAAACCAAATTTAATAAAATATTTGAATACAGTTAGGTATGTGCTTACAGGTCCAAATAGACGGTTGTAATAAGATTTATCAAACTTTGTAATGTTTGTCCAGGCAAGACAACGAGGTATGACATTATCCTTTTTAGACCACAATTGTTTACAGTTAGGGTAATCTCTCCAAGATCCATATCTACATAATAAGTGTAATTTTGTGTTACATTAAAAACTATCTTTTTACAAGTTAAGCATAAAAGGAAAGTTTATAAAATTATAACCTTGGATAGCCAAGCAAAACCATACAGAATGTATGGGCATTGTAGTTAGGTTTTTCTTCTTCTAATCCAAATGTTGTGTCGGTTGTTCATCAAACAATGTTGACCAATTCATTTCATAAATTTTGCCCAAATTATTCACCCCAAGGATAAAGGGTCTTTCCACGGCATCAAATCCTCCACCAATGTAACTAAATGATAGGGATACAATTCCTGTATTCTTTTAACACATAACACACTAATTCGGCAACAAGTAAGGACCAAACCACGAACCGCGATCAATATAATGTAACCTGCCCACCATTTTTTCTCTACACATGCCAAAAATATAGCATGAATTGATGAATGATTTTATTTTCCTATATCTTTTTCGTTTCTTTTTGGAAAATACGCGTTCCATTTCTTTTTCATTCACGTTTCCTTCGTATTTTTATTCGTGCAAAAATACTCAAATCTTATATTTAGAGTGACACAACGCCAAGTCAAAACCAGTAAGTAAACAATAATTCTTTACAGCAAAGTGTTACATATGATCGCCAAATACGGAATATAATTGGGGCGTTACATTCAGATGTAATCTTTGAGATGTTGTACTGATGTTGTAAGACATAATGCATCCAAATGGAACCAAAACCCCCATCTTTTCTTTTTTTATCATTGTAGTGTGAAGGAATGATCCAACCAAGGACCAAATAACAAAAAAAATTTCATTTAAATAGGTTCAGACGATTAGGATGGATGACAATAGACGTTTAATTTCTGGAAGTAATTAACAACTACTTTAACATCATACAACTGAATGGAATCAGTCATGTTATAAATTGATAGAGGAGAAAAATAAGGGGGGGGGTATGTTTTTGATTTGGATTAAGGGATCTTACAATATCAACTATATACACTAATAATACATGAACATAATTATTAATGTGTTACTTTATGATTGCGTTTAGTGTGTGTTCCTGGCTATGGTCAATTGTGTTTTTTGTGTGTTTAGTTAAGGTTGATGGAGGAAGAACAGTGACGATGTATGTGTTTTTACTTTTTTGATATATAAAAAGTTAATTTTGATTAGTTAACAGTACTTTTGTCAAGAAAAATAAGTACTTTTAAAATAATAGTTGTCCCAAGGCATTGGTTTTCCAAAGTATTAGTTGCCCAGTATCTAAAATAAACTAAGTTGTTAAAAAGACAAAAATGTTCAGTTGCCCAATTCATAGTTGCCCTAATACTATTAGTTGCCCTACAGACATAAGGGTACATATACCTTACACATGTACTATATACTTTTGTACATTTAGGGACACTTGTCAATTTTTGCATAAGTTGCACCGTTGCCCTGGTTGCACAGACTTTTTTTTGAACAAAAAGTCTATTGGATGAAGAATGACATTTCACATATGGTTTTGGACTCTTTTAAGAATTAGCCCTTAAGAAATTTCTTTGTACGATAAATTTTTCTTTTTCCAAAAAGAAAAAAATGAAAAAATTAAATTCAAAATTTTGTAATTTTTTTGGGCGACGGACGAATAGTAAATTGTGGGAGTTACGATTAGTATATTTTTTGCTCGATTAGTAATTTTTTCCTTGGTTCCCTTGTAATTAATTTTGATAAGTGTGCATATAATTACACAACACAACCCGAGACTCATGCAACAATTAACAGGTTAGGTTGTGTAAAAAAAAGTTTAAGTTGTGTGTTTAGGTCGAACTGCTTAACCGTTGTATTAAACATGTCGTATTCGGCTTTGGAGCGAATTAGATGGGTCGGCCCGTCAACTCGTTTATTACGTTTTACTAAACAAAACAAAAGTAAAACTTATAATTAATTAGATAACTTATTTGAGTTAAAAACAGTAATATGGGTAATTTGTTTTTTTTCTTTTTCAGAACAATAGTTTATTCACAATATATCTAATAAATGCTTTTAGCGAAGCCTGAACTCACAACTACTACCTCCGTCCTAAAATTATTGTCCACTTTTGACTTTTTAAGTCTTTCTTTCTAAACTTTGACCTTAAATATTTTTGTTTATGCTATTTAATATTTGATGCATAATATATGAATGGATTGAGTTTTAAATATATTTTTCATTGGTATAATTTTTATCAAGTATTATGTGACATAAACAAAAATATTTAAGGTCAAAGTTGACAAAGAAAGACTCAGAAAGTCAAAACTGGACAATAATTTTGGGACGGAGGTAGTAATAGTTTGGTGGGAAACTCACATACCAATAGGATAAAGTCTTAAATGAGTTATATGAGTAATGTTTGAGTTAAGCATAAACAAAACTAACCCGATTATTTAAAAACGTGGTGTTTGGGTTGAACCTAGAGGTGCGCAAATCAGTTAACCAGTTCGGTTCGGTTTGAGTCAAACAGGAACCAGTTTCAGTCAACAGGAAGCCGAAACCAGTTCGGCACGAACCTGAACCGGTTTGGAACCGGTTTGGGTATCGGTTCATGCCGAACCGGTTTGCCGGTTTGGAACCGGTTCGGTTCCGGTTAACCTGTAAAACCGGTTTGGTCAGTTTTGGTTTTTTTTTTTTTTTTTTTTTTTTTTTAACATATAGGAAATACAACATAAACGGAAATACAACATAAACGAAATACAAAGAAGTCGTGGATGACAAGAACGGTTGCGGTTATTTTTTAAACATATAGGAAATAAAACATACTTGGAATACAACATAACGAAATACAAATAAAAACGTGTAGTATGTGTATTGTCTGTGTAGTGTGAAATAGACCTACAGCTCCATCTTGGGTTTCGTCATCTTCTGCCCGCTGCTCAACCATATAATCCGAGGTGGTTCTTTCAAAAGAGCCGTCGCTACTTGCATCTACGCAATTTCTTGATTCGGTTAGTTTGAGTGGCTTCATCATTTGCCCTCGTCATTAAAGGGACACCTTCTTCAACGTTCAAGGGCAGTTCAAGTGGGTCTGTGTGCTGTCTACGCTCCTTATGAGCCGTCTAAAGTGGTCCTTTAAACACATAACTCTCTAAGACTCTGCCGGGGGATAGTTTGTCTTTGTTCTTGGATTGACAAATCCCTACACTTGTTGAAACTATGCATGATTCAGATGACCGAAGAGCTTGGACAATTATATATCAGGGCCATGCGGGATAGAACAAGGAAACTGATCTTTCTTTGTTTTTCCAAACCCCAATACATCATAAGATTCATAGTCTTGGGAAGTCCTCTCACAAAAATCTGTTTTGATATATTGCTCATATCAAGAGGACATTATAGGATTCACCTTTGCCTTTATTTTGTTATGTTGGGTTAATCCGTTGTAACCATACGAGATAAAAGGATAACGACTCTTTTGGGATGAAGGAACCCTCTGCAGTTGTTTGATTGAGTCTGGGTGACTACATATTTCGTATAATACATATGTATACAATCCTTGGAAAGATTCATGAAAATAATATTCGTACTAGTTGCAAACCCATCATCGAGCAAACTCCAAGTCAATACTTTATATTTTCTAATCAAATAGTCTACCCCAGATACCATCTAAACATGGATTTAAAGCGGCTTGTGCTAACAAGTTAATTATTGGTTACGGCATGTGTTCAAAAATACTTCCTAAGTTTTCTCTTTCATCGGTTTAAACCATACTTGACAACACACCCCCCCCTCAAGTCTAAATCATGATAATTTACAACTTATGAAATAAAATCTGTTGCAAAACCAATGAGATGTTGGGTAGTAAACCCCCGAACAAAAAATCAACTCGGTGCATTTTGAAACACCGCCAAGTAATGGGTTTACATTTCAATACGTCACCCAATATTCATCCGGGATTTTTTTTAAACCCTTCTAACATTCTTGCTGACCAAAATGTCATGGAACATGAATCACCGTTATTTGCTGATTCAAACCACTTTCGAACATTTCAAAAGGGAGTTCCATCGTGTTTCAATGTCCCAATTTTGGCGAATAAACAAGGTTTTTTCTGCATTCGTGACAATTTTAAAATACCCGTCTACGGTTTTTCTCACCAGAATTTGAAAACATCTTTTAACATTTGTTAGAAAGCTCTTTTCTTTTGATTAACTTGGGGTCTTTTAAACAGCTTGCACAACCAAGTTACATGATGTGTGCTCAAAAAGACTATGATAAAATCTTCTACCCCCCATTGGTGGGTATGTATTTTTATACTTAGTTATTCATGGCCGATGTGTTGTTGCTGGCATGGTCCAAGATTTGACAAAATTTTATCTTTCAAAACCATAAACGACAAAGACTTTTTCTAACTATTATTTTCAAGTTTTTACCGGTGTGCTCAGACGAAAACTCTTCGAACGAAATGACCCGCTTCATCATTTGCCAAGAACTAGGTTCAATCCAATGTGCGGTAACACACATGTAAGAACCGGGCAAATTATGAGGAGCGGACCATATGTCCGTTGTTAGGTTGACCATAGTATTTAGGTTAGCAAAACCATCAATTGTTGCTTGTTTACCGCTACCCATATTTTCATAGCATCTCGTTTAGGGTAGAACGACTTTCATGAGTGTAGCGCGGGTTGAATAGTGTTTGGAAAACTCTCGTTGTCTGTTCGTTGTCGAAGTGGTTATATTGGTAACCCTTCTTTGAATCACCCAAACCGCAAATTGTTCACGTAGATAATCAGGATTGTACTGAAAACTTGCCCCCCCCCCCCTACCACCCCCCCACCCCCCCCCATCTCGGCAATCGTCGTTTGCCCGCTTCAGGTTCTGATTTCTGCTGAGACTTGATACCTTCACAATGAGGATGATAATATGTTTCTTCAACGTCGTATTGGAACCAATCGCACAGAAATGAAGCAGAACTGCATTGTGCTTTTTTATGACCGTCGGTCATAATGCACATGTTGTAGTCTTTCCAAACTTCTGGATTTCGACTGGTTTGTACGATTTCACGGATTTGCAGTGCACTTGATGAACCAAACACGGTAGTAGCTGAGCCAGAGGCGGATTCACTTGCCATTGAGGTGGGATATGTTTTTTTTTGTTCTTAAGAAAGATGTATGAAGGATTGATAGTTGTGTTATTTGTTGTAATATAACATCTCTTATTTATAGAATAGAAAATCTGCTATTCTATCCAGTTATCCACAAGAAAATCTATATGGATACGAAATTGATAAAGTAAATTCCCGGGACCCACTTTTATCCAAAAAAAATCGGTTCGGTTCCAAACCGGTTCCAAAAACCGGTTCGACAAACCGGTTCCAAAAACCGGTAGTCAAACCGGCCTAAACCCAAAAATGTCGAACCGGTTTCAAACCGCCGGTTTGACCAGGAACCGGAACCGGTTCGGTCAAAACCGGTTTTGACCGGTTCGGTTCCTCGGGTTCAAACCGGTTCCGGTTTTGAAACCGGTTTTTTTCCCACCTCTAGTTGAACCCGCAATAAAGACGGAGCCAGTTTATTATGGTCGTAGGGGGATGATTTTAAAGGAAAATGACAAAAAATACCTTTCTCACCCAATCAACGATTCTATTCTACCATCAGATCTTTAAGAATCCACACGCATGTGGATGTTACCAAAAATTATTACATATAATTAAGGTAAAAGTATTACGAAGTCGTTTCACCCATGATGCTACTGTACGCTAACAGTATCGGCCCATTGGGTTTCCCAGTTTGGGCCGGCCCAAATTCTTTTTTTATTAGATACGAAATAAAAAAAAAATACTTGGCTCAAATAAAAATAAAATTACAAAAGTACTGATGAGTCAGATAAAAAATTATACCTACATGAGGCCCTACTCATAGCCATATAAAAAACAACTATTAAACATGAGACGAAAAATAAACCCGCACTAACCAATATAAAAATATTGCTCGTACAACATAAGAATTTTTTTTTACATAAGATCAGATTTATTCAGATAAAAATAACATATACTTAAATAAAAGTATTACGACGTCGTTTTCCCCCTTGATGCTACAGTACCGCTATAGTTTCGGCCCATTGGGCTCACAGTTTGGCCAGGCCAATTTTTTTTTTTTTTTTTTATAAATAGCAATAAAAAAAAATCACTAGGCACAAAATAAAATAGAAATTACAAAAAGTACTGATTTATAGATAAAAAAATATCCGCTACATGAGGCCCAACACATAAGCCCATTATAAAAAAACAATCGTATTAAACTGAGACCGATAAAATAAACTCGCACAAAAACATATAAAAAAAATTGCTCCGTACAACATAAGAATTTTTTTTTACAAAAGAACAGATTTATTCAGATAAAAAAACATATACTAAAGTAAAAGTATTACGACGTCGTTTTCCCCCATGATGCTACAGTACGCTACAGTACCGGCCCAAATTTTTTATTTTTTATTTTTATAAATACGCAATAAAAAAAATACTAGGACACAAATAAAATAAAATATTACTAAATGTACTGATTTATTCAAGATAAAAAAACATCCGTACATGAGCCAAACACATAAGCCATATAAAAAACAAAACTATTAAACATGAGACCGAAAAAATAAACCCGCACAAAACAATATAAAAAAATTGCTCCGTACAACATAAGAATTTTTTTTTACAAAAGAACAGATTTATTCAGATAAAAAAACATATACTTAAAGTAAAAGTATTACGACGTCGTTTTCCCCCATGATGCTACAGTACGCTACAGCACCGGCCCATTGGGCTCCCAGTTTGGGCCGGCCCATTTTTTTTTTTTTTTATAAATACGCAATAAAAAAAAATACTAGGCACAAAATAAAAATAAAAATTACAAAAGTACTGATTTATTCAGATAAAAAAACATCCGCTACATGAGGCCCAACACATAAGCCCATATAAAAAAACAAACTATTAAACATGAGACCGAAAAAATAAACCCGCACAAAACAATATAAAAAAAATTGCTCCGTACAACATAGGATTTTTTTTTACAAAAGAATAGATTTATTCAGATAAAAAAACATATACTTAAAGTAAAAGTATTACGACGTCGTTTTCCCCCATGATGCTACAATACGCTACAGTACCGGCCCATTGGGCTCCCAGTTTGGGCCGGCCTAATTTTTTTTTTTTTATAAATACGCAATAAAAAAAAATACTAGGCACAAAATAAAAATAAAAATTACAAAAGTACTGATTTATTCAGATAAAAAAATATCCGCTACATGAGGCCCAACACATAAGCCCATATAAAAAAACAAACTATTAAACATGAGACCGAAAAAATAAACCCGCACAAAACAATATAAAAAAAATTGCTCCGTACAACATAGGAATTTTTTTTTACAAAAGAACATATTTATTCAGATAAAAAAATATCCGCGCCATGAGGCCCAATACATAGGCCCATATAAAAAAACAAACTATTAAACATGAGGCCTAAACCCCGTCGCAACGCGCGAGTTCTTATGCCTAAGCACACCAATAAAAAACAACCCGCCCCGCAGCAACGCGCGGGTACTTTGGCTTGTTAATGATTATTTGTTGATTGTTAGTCTGTATGTTTAAGATTGACGTTTATGCACGTAGATGCTTTGTATGTGGGTTTGGTTAT
>BQNB010005603.1:23193-59514 GCA_026074375.1 Tanacetum coccineum
AAAGTATTAATAATCTATTTTTGTTTTTTTTATTATTTAGATTAAAACTGTTAAAAAAACCAAGAATAGGCTTATTGTTCTAGCTGATTGATTAGTGCTTATGTGTAGTCAAATTTTGCTTAAAAGTTTTCCATACACTTAGACTTTAATATGTTTTAAATTCTACAACTTATTTAAAACTGATTTAAGCTAAAATTTGGTTCTCTTAAAACTTAAAGGGTGTTTGGCATTGGCAGTTCTAACTTGAGTTAGAACTGCTGGTTTGCTCTTTACCTTTTAATTAATTTTGATAAGCCTAAATTTAGCTTAAAAATCAGTTTAATTAAGTTTTAAAGGTTTAAAACCTAAGTTTAAGGTGTAAGCTCATCATGGTTTGAATCTGTGGTTCTCTAGTTTGATAACCAAGTTTATCTGTTAAGATCTTGATTAGGTGCTTGTTAGTGTTATTTTCATGCTTGTATTTGGTTCAAAATGCAGTAGAAATGAATTGGTTAAAGTGTGCTCTTATCTCTTAAGTTTTGGTCAAAATCTGTCTAAGTTCAAGTTTTAAGTTTTCTTTAAAAAGTTTTAAAAGTCAGTTTTTAGATCTTAAATCTAGGTCAGTTAGAGGTTGTTTTAGGTTTTGATTTTCATTACATAAGCTCAGTAGGGTACAAGCTCAATCTGTTTGAGCTCATTTTGGATTTTAAACATCTTTTACTAGCTTAAATTTAGGCCTGCAGTAGCTCTTTTAGTCATTTAAAAACCTTTGAAAAAAAACCAAAAACATAGGATTAGTGCTAAAACTGCTTTTTCTCTTTGCTTTTCTAGCTTATTTCTTGTTCTTATTTGTTTAAATCCAGCTTATTTGTGTCATTTGGGTATGGGTGTTCATCTGTTTTCAGTCATTAGCTTTTCCTTAGTGCTTCTTTGTCCAAATTATTAGCTTAAAAGTTTTGGTGAAAGTCCTTTTAAATCCCTTTTGAGTCCACTGTCCTAGTGCTTAAGGGGTAATTTCAAGCTGTTTAGAGTTGCTTATTCTTAAGTTCTTCAAGCTTGTTAGGTCTAGGTTGAATCTGTTTAGCTTATTTGCTTTTCTTTGTGCTTATTAAGTCCTTAATCCTAGCTTAAAAGTAGGTAAAATTCCTTTAAATGTTTCTTTAATGTCTGCTGTTTTTTCTTTGCTTTTTAGTGCTTCTTCAGCTTAGTAGGTTTACTTATTTTCTGTGTCTATTGCTTATTAGGTTTAGGTCTTAGTTTGTCTTAGCTTATTTGCTTTTTCCTTTAGCTTATTGTGTCCTAAAATGACAAACAGTTTAGCTTAATTTCAAAATCTTAAGAAAACCAAAAACTGTCACTTTTTCAAATAGCTTTTCCTAGCTTAATTTTAAGTTGTGTCAAAAAGCTCTTTATGAAAGTTTGTCATTTAAGCTTAATCTTTAGCTTTTTCAAAAGAAAATAAAAATAATGTTTTATCAAAAAGAAAGGTCACAGGGTTCGAACCTGTGACCTCTCCCTTAACTCCCAACACTTTAACACACACACACACACTTACCAACTGCCCTGGGGTCTTTTTCAATTATAACATTACACCATTTAATATTTAACCTCAGTTTTTAGTTTTAGCTTATTAGGCTTATTTGCTTTTTATCAGCTTATCCCGTTTAGCTTATTTCTAGTTTTTATTTTTCTTACATTAGAAATAGAATAAAGTATTTTCTGTAATTTTTCAAGATTTTTATAAATTAGTTTAATATTTTTAATGTTTAATTTAGATTAAAAGTGTTTTTAATTCATAATAAATAAAATATAAATCAAAAAAATAATTTTTTTTTCTAAAATTATCTTTAGTCATTTAGGATTTTTAGAAATTAAATTTGAGTTTGTAGGGTTAAAATTTGATTTACTTGCTTACTTGTCGCGTTTTTAATTTCCCGTTATCGTTTTCATGCTTAAATCTTAATTGCTTTTATTTTTAGCTTTCCTTTATTTGTTTTTGCATTCTGTTAGTAGAAATAGAATCCAAATCAAAATTCGATTATTCAAACACGCGATCACGAACTTAACCGATTCTCAATTCACGCTTCGTCGGGATACGACTCGAGAAGATTTGGTCATCACTTTTCCTAAAGTGATTTTTATTTCTTAATGAAATACTTACTTCTTATATTATTTGATAATTGGTATTTTAGTTATATATATATTATATATTATATATGTTATTAAACCCGTAATCACTCACGCTAAAGCTTGAGGCTTAGCTATGCTGTAACGTCACGCTTCACGCTATTTATAACCTTGATATTGTTGATAGGACCATGTCGCCAAGAAGATTGAGAAGAGCTGTCGTTGAACAACTCATTGCTGCCAGAGTGGCTGAAGCAATTGCGGAACATGAGAGAAACTGACCTAACCCAGCCAATGCTGGAGGAGCTGTGAATGTGCAGGTTTGTACGCACAAGACCTTTATGAATGCTAAGCCTCACCATTTTAACGGAACAAAGGGTGTATTTAGATTGAGAAGGTAGAACAAGTGTTCGAAATTTGCAAATGTGCTGAAGAAGACAATGTTAAGTTTACTGCGTGTACTTTCGAGGATCGTGTGTTAAGCTGGTGGAACAGAAATGTGCACACTCTAGGGCTTGTTAATGCTAAAAGTATTCCTTGGAATGAACTTAAGACTATGATGACTACATAATACTGCCCAACAACTGAAATCCAATGGATGGAACACGAGCTTTGGACTCTGACTCTGAAAGGAGACGACATTGAGGCTTACAACAACCGTTTTCATGAATTGGCTCTGATGTGTCCGGATTTAGTGACACCGGAAAAGAAGAAGATTGAGAGGTACATCAGGGGATTGCCTGAGAGAGTTAAGGAAAATGTTACTTCTTTAAAGCCTGCGAGTCTTTATGATGCAATCAATATGGCCCATGAGCTGGTCGAGCAAGCAGTCTAGAGTAAAGTTGTAAGAATCAGTGAAAGCAATAAAAGAAAATGGGGAGACCACCAGAGGAACACCAATAATAATAACCCTAATAACAACCGCAACCAAAAAAACAACACTCATCACCAGCAACAGAATAGGAGGCACGAAACTGCTAGGGGCTATGCTACAGCCCCTGCTAAAGGTATGGGTTATGATGGGAACTTACCAAAGTGCAACTATTGCAACTCTCACCACAATGGACAATGCCCTCCAAAGTGTCGAGGATTGAGTCTATATGATTCGATACACATTAGATGTTCAACGGATGAGTCGATATGTTATCGTTGTACATTAGATGTTCAACGGATGAGTCGATATGTTATCGTTTACACATTAATGATCAAACGGATGAGTCGTTATGTTTTTAATCGTGTACATTAGATGTCAAAACGATGAGTCGATATGTTTATCGTTATAAACACAATAGAATGTTCACAACTCCGGAAATGAGTCGATATGTTATTGTTTACATTAGATGGATGTACGCCCCCCCCCTCCCCCCGGTCCCCCCGGAGAGGGAGATGGTACGGTCTTTGCCCACCCCCCCCCCCCCCCCCCACCCCCCCCCCCCCCCCCCCCCCGGACCAAATGGATGAGTCATGATGTTACGTTACACATCTAGATGTATCAACCGGATGTGTCGATATGTTGTTAGTTACTAGTATATGTTGAATCCGGATGAGTTGATAGTTTATCGTTACACATTAATGTTCAAAAATAACGGATGAGTCCGATATTTATCGTTTGTACATTAATGTCCAACGGATGAGTCGATATGTTATCGTTGTACATTAGATGTTCAACGGATGAGTCGATAAGTTATCGTTACACATTAGATGTTCAACGAAAGAGTCGATATGTTATCGTTACACATTAGATGTTCAACGGATGAGTCGATATGTTATCGTTGTACATTAGATGTTAAACTGAATGAGTCGATATGTTATACGTTACACATTAATGTTCAAACGGATGATCGATACGTTATTGTTGTTAAATTATATGTCAAGCGGACGAGTCGATAGTGTTTATCGTTAACACATTAATGCCTTCAAGGCGATGATCGATATGATATCGGTGTACATTAGATGTTTAACGGATGAGTCGATATGTTATCGTTTATAACAACCCAGAATTTTCATCAAAAACAAAAATCAACCTATTTTACTATAATTACAATTATACGGGGAAATTTTCCGCTTTATTACATTACTTGCATTGCCAATATCTCAATATGCAATATGACTTGCATTAACTAATAGAAGACGAGCTCACGCAAAAACTAATACTACATATGTCAATCAAAATCTTCATATTGTCAAGACAACATCATAACATGTCAAAGTCATATCATAATATTCATTTTTACATAAGTACATTACTCATAAAATATACCATATTGCCAATATAAATCAAACGGGCTTTAAAAAACCGTATCGTATACCTCTAAAAACCCTAAATCCAAATAGTTAACATCTAACATAAATGTATCAAACTACTAAAGCAAGATGTACAAGAAACATAACATCTCATTGAAATATAAACTTCCTCCAAGTCATATAACAAGTCCTTAAAATCTCAATGTACAAGTCATAAGCATGATATCCAAAATAGCCTTTTTCACCTCTCTTCCTGTTTCTCCACCAAGGAATCCCTCTCCGTACAATCTATCTAAGTACACATTAACAACCTCGAACTTCATTTACATTACATACTTCAGATCTCATTTCATTAAGATTCCAAGATATCAAAAACAAGAAACCCTAAAACCGAGCTAGTTTCCAACCGTGACCCATTTCTTGGTTTTTATCCGTTTTAAACCCTACCAACATTAATCAATAAGTTGCTAAATACTTAATTTCTACAACACACTTACCACATCCTATTCATCATTATCACATCATTTCATGAAATAAAAATCCTAGAAACCCTAAAACAAAACCCTAGATCCTAGTTCTAACCCTAAAAGCTAAACACTAGGCCCCTAGTTCAGATCAGATTCATCTAAATAAATAAAACATAGATCTGGGCAAATCAATGGTTCTGTATTAATGAAAACACTAGGTTGTTAGCCCTATTTCTTGTGATTCATTTTTCCGGTGAAATCAACCCGATTCACGTCGGATAAATTAGTTATAGCCGAAAAGGCAAAGGTGCGCAGACTTTCTGGCACCACCAGTAGCGTCACAACTGGTCTTTACTCCTATTCATCTCTAAATTTTTGTATAAGTAACCCCTCCCAACATATGCTAAAACTAAATTTTCTTCAAAGCGAGGACTTAAATATCTAGCTAATCCTCACTGGTTTACCACAGCTATCACACACAACGGAGTTACGGTTTTGCAAGGCAACCATATTACCAAGACTATGTTGGTTGTCAAAAACAGCCATGTAGAAATCAAACAAAACACCCCCCTAAAATGTTTAAAAACCACACCCACTCCCACCTTGACACCCTATCCTTCCTACACTCAGCCCCTAGCACTCATCCACCATCACCACCCATGTGTCCTAACCAGGTATCAAGCTTCTTGGCCTCTAATGGTCTCACACATAAATAGTGGGCACATAACTCTTCATTTCAAATCATCCCCCACTTCCCCTATATATCCATCATAGCAGCAATACCAATGCTCAATATGTATTTCTAAGAGAATCTTAAAGAAGCCCAACGAACAGACACGCTGACAGCGCAAAAGAAAAACAAAAAACAGAACGCGCCCCGGGAGTCGTTATTCTAGGCGTATGAAGCTAAAAGTCCCGATTTCGACCCGTTTCGAAGCTATAAGCTCAAACCCAGGTTCTATCAACTGCATACCTGCTACTACACCCTTATGATGTTCATATGATCATACATAAGCTCTTGTTAAAGTTTCATAACTCAATTCATGCTCATTTTCCATTTTGATCCAAAACCGTACACCCGAAACCCTAATTTCGTGTTTTTCATAAAACTAAATGTTATAATGGCTAAATGTTGTTATAATCTAATCTAACTGCTTACAAATCAAGTTAACACATAACCACTTCTCTATTCGACTTATCCCCGAAGGCAATTCCTGAACTTCACACACACCCGCACGTTTAAACTTTTTGAAACCCTAACTTGACCCTTTATTTCCTTCTAGCTTAACGAATCGTTATTTTAAACCTTCGTTATGTTAAACCTTCATATTTTAGCTTATATTAATAAGCTATAACCTGCAAATGTCTTTTTGAATGTTAAAATAAGCTTGCATGGCAATTCGGACTTGTTTTACAAAAGTATTCCATGCAAGGGGTATATATCGTAACTTTCGGAAACTTATAACTAAAAGGGCTGAAAATGTCATTTTATCAAAGTTATAACTATAGGGTCATCTGACACATTTACAAATGAACAAGGTATACTTTGTATCACTATAAAAACTTGAAGACCACCAAACTGAAAAAAGTGCAATCCAAGGGTATATTTTGCCATTTTATCCATCTCAAGTGTGGTCAAAAATATAACATTATTGAAAAAGTAAAAAAAGAATTCAAAACATACAATACATTAACTTTAAATTAACGGTTTGAGACTGACACCTTCTAACACTTTCCAATATTGAATAAAACGCTTAAAACCGATTATGTTCTAACCATTATATCATTCATCATCAATGTGCCTTATAAACCAAAAGACCCGATACTCTATTGTACCCACAATTACAAAGAATTCAAAGTAAGGGGTTACATAATGGTATAACGTTCTGACTGATTTATTTGGCTTATAGACAATTTAAAGTGCCCATAGCTCCTCAAACGTTTAATGAATGACTCAGAAATTATGATGGCTTAACGTGATAACAATAATTCCAAACTCTTAAAATCAAACACATAACCTCTCTAAACCAAAGTCTTGACAAAGTACAATCTTCCTAACGCACTTGACATCATTTCTCCAGCGTTACGTGTGACCGACTGCCGCCTGTTACTATCAATTGCAATATCAACCTTTCCCGTTAAGATTGTGATAAGGTCGTCCGCTTTCATTTTGGAATATTTATTGCATCTACCTATCAGGTGAAGTTCATAACCTCGCCTTTACTTATTTACATGTTTTATAAACCCGCGAGGGGGATACATGCTTGTTACAAACTCTTTTATATACTCATAACAATGTGATTGCTTTCCAAAGACTTAATGAGTTCATAACCTCACATACTTTATAAACCCGTGATACCTCTGTAAAACCATGATGCAAGTGTTTTCCTAAACTATAGCATACCTGATACTATTACATCTGCCTAACAGTACACACTATCTATCTTCTGGGCTAATACTCCCAAACTCTCCCTACACTATCCCTTACTCTCTCGGGTACATCATCCTCCCAACATCTCTTTCAACTCCACTCTCTCTTGCACCATACACCCTAATATCTCCTTAATCACTCACCATGCGGGCTACACTCATCTCCAATATCCTTTAGTAAACATCTCTCTTTGGGTAATATCTCCTAATATCTCTTTAATATCTTTTTGGGTAGTATCTCCCAATATCTCTTTAATATTTATTTGGGTAGTATCTCCTAATATCTCTTAAATATCTCTTTATGTGATTCATGAGTTTAGGGTAATAATACTGTTCTCCATGATAATTATCCCTGCAATACCAATATTTCCATTATGATAACTGAATTCAACTAATTACATATCAAACCTATGAATTTCACTCAACCTTTGTGTTTGACCCTAATCTTTTATAGCATGTTTATCTCAGTGATAGAGCAACATTATGGCATGGAGTGGCAATGGACCTTAAAGACTGGCTAAACACTTGTATCTATCATTCACATTGTATCGTACAACTAGATTTTCCGGGACCCTGCCCCATTTCGTACAAACACTCTGCATCTCTTAAATGAATGATCCAACGTAATCTTTTGAACCAACGTTCTCTCTTTCGAGTGGTCTTCTCTACATGCACCTTCTATATTGATTGTTCTCCGACTGAACGTAATCACCAGTATCTAGCTTCACGCTGCCCCAATACACTTATCGTAACAAATGGCGCCCTTGTCTACACCTCCTTACCACCCTAACATCGCTTCAACGGCATGACGTCGACTGATTGGTTTTATCACGCTTCTAGTACATTAACGATGTCTCCACACCCCCCCCCGGATGCAAGTCGATACTGTTGTCCCGGCTCGTCAACACCATTCTAGATGTCCAACCGGATGATCTCCGGATATGTGTTGTCTCGTACCATTAGAACTGTTCACAACCCGGACTGGAGTCCGACTATGTTTATCGCGTTACACATTAGATGTTCAACGGGATGAGTCGATATGTTATCGTTAACATATAGATGTTTCAGACGGATGAGTGATATGTTATCGTTGTACATTAGATGTCCCAAACGGATGAGTCGATATGTTATCTGTTGTACATTAGATGTTCAACGATGATTCGATATGTACATCGTTACACATTACGAGATGTTCACAACACCGCATGACAGTCGTTATCTGCGTCCACTCGTTGACATTAGATGTTCAACGGATGAGTCGAGATGTTATTTCATTATAACGATGATAGTCATATCAAAGGTAGCAAAACTACTTAGAAATCACCCATAAGTAGCTAGAACATGATAAGTACTACTTAATTAATTACATAATTGACTAGTTAACATAGATAACACATACGAAATCAGTCATAATATCCATATCAAAGGTAGCAAAACTACTTAGAACGAAAATGATTTTGTCTAAGAATGAAAATGATTTTGTCAATGAACGAAAATGAACCAACTCCCACACGCGATCTTGATCCAAAATTTCGACCAATTCCTTCTGTATCCCTATACTCCCGCCAAAAACTCCCACCAAATTCTCTTGCCAAAAAATCCCTCCAAATACTCCCGCCAAATACTCCCTCCTAAAAACTGTTTTTTTACCATAAACCAACCGCACGCACCTATTATCCTCACACCCACCCCCCCCCCCCCCCCCACTCCCCACCCACAGATCACACACATTATTACCACACAACCACCAAAATATCACAAAAAATCTGTTCATTATGGTGAAGATGGTGCCATATGAAGCTTTTGCGTGTCCTTGTGGAGCCGGAGATGTAGTTCTGCGAGAATCGTATAAACCTAAAACCCGTGGTAAACTATACTATGCATGTCCACCGATCCATCAGCGTGAACCACATCACCATGCGCCACTCCCTTTTGGTCAATCACTCACTCACCCCCCATCACATCGCCGCTTAGCTTCCGTTTTACTCTATCTTTACTCTTTAACAGCCTCGCAAAAACACTTTCGGATGTACATTTTTTATGGAAGAAGGAACGAGTCCGTCTACTGGTTGGTTCTCCTGTAGCTTAAACGACTCCAATTTATTCTCCAGGATCTTCATCGACTCCAATTTATTCTCCAGGATCTTCATCGACTCCAATTTATTCTCCAGGATCTTCAACACCTCCACGCTATTCTCCAGGAGCTTCAACACCTCAAAGTTATTCTCCGGGAACTTTAAGAAATGCAGAGTGCTCAAACTGCAAGCACTTGCTTGACACAGAACACACCACCACCCCACGTCACCTCGCACCCGTGCGCAACACACCTCTCGGAACTAATAGCACTCAATGGCCCACACACTCCGGAACCACACACAGTTAATCAATCCGCACTATTTCACAAAGTTTTACAATAACAATGTGAAAACTTGATTTGGAGATTTTGTCATTGGAATGTAATTTTATGCTTTCAGTGGTCGGTTTGTAAAGTCTCGTTGATTATCGTTCTATATATGTTTTAAAAGTTCAGTTTTTAAGGTCGCTTGTGGTTATTACAAGTGCTATCGTAAATATTTAACTAAAGATGTTTGTTTTTGTATTACTTGAAGAATTGCAGTCTTGAAAAAGTAACGGTATAATCATGAACAACTATTGAAGGGTAGTACATATCGACCGAAACGAACCTAGAAACGTATTGATTAGATCATGATAAAGACCCGGATCCACCCCGTGTTAATGTCTATGCATAGGTTCTGCTGTAGTCTTAATATTATTCGTTTATTACCGTAGAACTAAATGGGGCGTTGGGCCGGTCTTTACCCACACTTACCCACTCCATAAGCCCACTTAGGGCACATAAACTCTTGTATTTAAACCCCCTCTCAACCATTAAGAGGGGTTGGTTGTTCAATTTATCAAACACACATTAAAAGGTGTTTCTCTCACTAGAACTAGTCATTTTCTCTCTCTACAAATTCGGCCAACCCATAATTCCTAAGCTTGTATTGTGATAACCAATATACTACAATTGGTATCAGAGCCCATGGGATGATTAGATAGATTGTGTGTGCGTTTTCTTGGTTAGTTTAGATCAAAAGTTTGGTTTTTGAAGGTTTAGTTGTGTGTATGGTCCATTTTCTTGACACCTTTGATTCTCACGTTTGTGGATGTTTAAGTTAGTGTTTTATAGTTTGTTATAACCTTCTAGAGTCTAGTTATACAAAAGAAACCAAGCTAAAACATTCAAAAGGGGATTTTTTAGGTGAACAGTTCGTATTTTTTCTTCACATGCGTTTTGCCTCCTGAAGACATTCTTGTTGAGTTTTGCCTTAAAAATAGTACACTGCTTTTAGTCTTTTGTTATAGTATACAACAGTTACTCAAGGTCGATTATGTCGTATTTGGGGTTGCGTTTTGCTCTTGCGTTTTGGTCACTGCAATTTTGTAACACCCCCATTTTTACATATAGCAGCGGAAGCTAATCTGGGGTATTACATCAAGGTACAACAGTCATAATCATATAAAACGAATCAAAAAGAGTCGTTTATGAAAATAAGTTATCATTCATTTATTTCATCAGAGTTTTTACAAGAGAGAGGTTTCCAGAATCTAAAATACAACATTTGAATGATAACGGTTTTTCCATCTTCATGTCCTCGTCACTCTGTGCCATTAGTTACCTGAGATAAAACATGGCTAAAAAAGTCAACAACAAAGGTGATGAAATCCATAGTTTAAGTAATAAAATTAGTTGAATGCAATTGCATATTTAGGTACTAGATATATCACCCAGTATTGAAACATAATTAATTATTGCCATTAATTTCATGGAAATCTGATCCTTAGGTTATAATGATAAATAATTGGCACCCCTAGCGGCACCTTGCAAAATACCCCGTTTGATTTCTAAATGATGTGGCAATTGGTTACATTAACTCTAGGTACACCAACGGGGAGTCCAGCCCAAATAGATCTATTCACATCATTTTCGCCTTACTACGGAGAGTAATTAACGGTTCATAATTATGGGGACTTAAAGGCAAAGCAGTTACTTAGGCAATAGTAAATTGAAATATCCATGTAGAAAATACTTGCTTCATGTTTATAGCATGTATCCCCCTCGCGGGTTTATAAAACATTTGAAATATTGAAATGCGAGGCTATGAACTCACCTGAACAGTTATAGGGAAATTGATAGCTAATGTATAAGGAAAGGAAAGAAACAGTCTCGACATACGGCAAATCACAGACAAAAAGAACCTTGGTAAAATATGCCAAGTCTTAGTTTGATTGTATATATAAGTTTTTGGATATCGATGTTGGTTTTGATATAAAAATTATCATAACACCGTATCTGGAAGCTCCTCATAGTTTAGAATGTCTTTTAGTAAACGTTTGTGAGCTAGGTCAACTTTAAATCGTAAACCCCCAACACTCAGACAGAACGAATACCAAATGATTAAACTTCTTAATATGAAGCTCCCTAGTCATTGTGGTATGAAATGTACCCGGGACAATGAATTTTGAAAGCACATCGATGATGAATGATACTAAGTGATTAGAACCAGAAGCATTTTTAAGCATTTTTATAGTCAATAATCTGGAATTGTTAAGCAAACGACCAAGCTAATAAATTAAAGTTATGCTGGTAATTTTGAATGTGAATTTTACACATTTTCAAAATGTTCATTTTAGACCTTGGGGTTTAGAAAATTGCAAGTAGACCCCTGGGGTTTGCATTTTTACGACTTTGGTCCTTTAACTTTTATTGATATACCAAGTAAACCTTGTACTTTAAAAAGTGACATAATAGACCCCTATAGTTATAACTTTGATAAAATGACACTTTTAGTCCTTTTAGTTATAAGTTTCTGAAATTTACGATATATACCCCTTGCATGGATTATAATTTTACACAAACATGTCCAAATTCCGATGCAATGCCTTATTTTAACATTTCAATAGACATTTATAAGTTATAATAAACTCAAATATGAAGTTTTAACATAACACAAGTTTAAATTAACGATTCGTTAAGTTAAAAAGTAAAACGGGTCAAATTAGGGTTTCAAAATGAAAACGCGCGGGTTTTAAGGTCAAATTCTCTTATGACTTATCAAAGCACTTATTTTAACATTATAATAGCTTATTAGGATTGATTATAACAAAAGTTTACAAGTTTAACCCATAGTTTAAGAAAAAAACATGAAATTAGAGTTTCGGGTGTACTGAGTTTTGGATCAAAAAGGTATAACACATAGGTTTTTGAGTTTAAAGCTTTATATTATGATTTATAGCAAAAAATATGAACATTATTGACGTTACAAAGAGGCAGAATATAACTTAGAGAACCTGGTTTGAGCTTATAAAGCTTGAAAACGGGTCAGAATCGGGACTTTTGGCTTCGTACGGCTAGAGTAACGACTCCGGGCTTCATTTTCTTGGTTTATTTTGCTTCCTTTCTGTACTTGAGACTTCTTAAGATCTATTAGAATTCATATTGAGCAAGGAGTTGCTACTATGAAGGGTTATAGAGGAGGAAGTGGGGGATGAAGAAAAATGAACAAGGATGGCTTCTATTTATACTTGTGCAAGTTCAAGGAGAGTAAGCAAGGCCTCATTTCTGATCTAGACACATGTACAAGCTAGTATGAGATGTGTTAAGGCTAGAAAATGAGGAGTGGAAGGTCTAGGAGTAGCTTGAATGAGGTGGATAGTGTTGGAAACCTTTCTTGCTGCCGTGGCTAAAGAGAAGCAAAAAGGAGCACATGGTGCCTTCATATTCTAGACAATGGATAAGTGCCAAATTACTTAGTAAGCTGCTACTATGATTCTATAAGAGTTCAGGTCAATTTTTGGGTTCGACATGTTGTTCAAAGGTTTTAACAAGGTACATTGTGTTATGAATGATTAAGGATTGATGAAATAGGTTGTTAAGGTCTGGGATTAAGGTAATTAGCAAAGATTAGCAATTGGTTTGGGTTAAAACGGGTTTAAAATGAAGAAATGAGGTCACGGATACCAAATGGTATGGTTTAGGGTTTTCTTGACTTTCTTTAGTGCTTATAAACTTGTGTAACAATTGGGTCAAGATGATATAATTATTGCTCTTAAGAGAAGTATATTAAGGATAAATAATAAGAATTGATAGGTGGTTTGAGTTAAAATGGGTAGAAAATGAATAAACAGGTCAAAATGATAATTAGGGCATAATTAGGGTTTTCTGGATTCGTTAAGGTTTTCTAGGCTTTGATTTCTTGCACATTGCCAAGTTAATGATAGATAATGATTTGTAAACTTATTTTATGAGTTTACAATGGCCCTTGGTTGGTTATTTGGGATTAGAATGGTTTAAAACAAGTAAACGGGTTAAATGAACCAATTAGGTACATTTAGGGTTTCTAGGATATGTTTTACGTACAAGTGAAGTAAAATGATGAAGTAATGATGAAATAATGATTGAATAGGAATTGATATGGAATTGTACAATAAGTTATTACAACTTAATTGAGTGTTGGTTTTGGGTTTACAAAAAGAGATAAAAGAAACCAAGAAACAGGTCATGGTTTAGAATCTAGCTTGGTTTTAGGGTTTAGGGTTTTGAATTAGGGTTTTGAGTGCAAAAAGATGTATGAAAGCTTATGAATAGAATATTTAAGGTTTATACATTGTAGAATGAGTGTAGTAGCTTGTACACAAGTGGTGGTGAAGAAATTAGAATGAAAATGGAGGTAAAACGGCTATTTTAGAGATCATGCTTAATGATTATTTATATGAGTTTTTTTAGAATTGTGGCTTGATAAAAAGAGATTATATATTAAGAGATGAGATGTTATATTATTTGTACATATGCTTTAGTAAGCATTGTAATTCACTTTAGGGTTACCCTTTCAAGAGATTAGGGTTAGGGCATCATGATATATGGTTTAAAGCCCTTTTGATAAAGATTTTGCAAATGGTACCTTTTAGGAATAATGTACCTTGTAATAATAGATATTATGAAATGATTTGATAAATTACGATGTTAGCTTGCCATATATGAAGAACGGATTGCCATACGTAGTTGTTCAAGTCCGTTATAACTTGAGTTATGCAGGTTATATTGCATATTGAGATATTGGCAAAGTAATGTAATGTAATAAAGCGAAAAATTTCCCTGAAAAAGGTGAGTTCATATATAACTGATAGATGAACATCATAAACCTTAACAGATGGATAATTACAGTTTATGAAAATATGCGGGTTGTAATAGTTTTGGTATTGTAAGGATGCGTTTTGGCCCACTGAAGACCCCAACTAGCGTTTTGCTTAAAGATCACACTAGCAGTTTATGCTTCAAGACCTCACTAACTGCGTTTTGCTTCAAGTCATCCATTACGTTTTTGCTTGCAGACCTCACAGCGTTTTTGCTAGAAAGACTCACTAACTGCATTTACTTCAAGACCTCATTGCGTTTTGCTTCAAGTTATCACTGCGTTTTTGCTCAAGTCCTCCAATGTGTGTTTTGCTTGAGACCATACGCTTTTGATAAAAGTAACTCTGGCAAAATTTCATTCTTCACTGCATTTGTCTAGGCTTCTTCATTGCGTTTTGCCTAAGTTTCATTATCTTCATTACGTTAACTTATTTCAACCAAACCAAATCACAATCAAACAGCATATCACCTAATCCAAAAAACAATCATCACTTTTAATATACAATCACTAATCATTGTACCGATCCAAAGTTTATCATAATACAAGTAATCAACCATATCCAGTAATTTAGAGGATATTAAAGCGGCCGGTTCTGATACCCGTCCTCCAATGCTCGATAGGACTGATTACGAATCATGGTCACAACGAATCCGATTATACTATAGGGGAAAGGAAAATGGTTTGCAAATTCTTCAGTTGATTGATCAAGGACCATTTAAGCTTGGAACCATAAGGGATACCTCGAACTACCCTACTGAGGGGAGGTGTCCTTCTTGGAACCAGAAAGGCCTTGTATACAATGATGATCTTAAATATGATGAAAAGAAACGATACGATGCAGAATGTCCCGTAGCCACCAACATTTGTAACTTTCAAGGATTACCCAAAGACATCTACAAGCTCATCAATCACAACATTGAAGCAAAAGCAATTTGGGACAATGTCAAAATGCTTCTTGCAGGTTCTAAGCTCACAAAGAAGACAGGCAATCTCATTGGTATGATAATTTGAGCGTTTCATATGCATCCTTCACCCAGTGAAAACATCAATGAGTACTATGTTTGGTTTCATAAGCTGGTCAATGACATAAGGAATATTAGGATGACTATGCCGAATATTCAACTAAACTCCAAGTTTGTCAACAACATGTCACCTGAATGGGATAGGTTTGTCATAGCAGTTAAACTGAACAAAGGTCTGAAAGAGACAAAGTCATGAATAGCATTTATTCAACCCTAAAAACAACATGAGAACAGCATGCTGCTCTAAAGATCGACTGATAATTGAAAGAATCACTCCATCCACTAATGATCCGCTTGCCTTTGTCTCAAGTGTGCAACCCTACTCCCAACCATCATAGAGTCAATCTCATCAATATCAATCATCCACAACACCTCCTCGGTCTCAAAATGTTCAATCACCACAATATCCACAGTTCCCTGAAACATCACAAATTGATTCCGGATACACCCAAACTGATGAAATACTTGACAACCTAACCAAACAAATGGCACTCCTTGCCCAATCCTTCAGAGCAACGCTTCCTCAGACCAACAATCAACTTCGAACCTCATCCAACACCCGAAATCAAGCAACTATTCAAGATGGTCGGGTTGTCGTTCAGAATGTTCAAGGGCGACAGAATCAGAATCAGAGGTATTTTGCTCGGGGAAATGGTACAGCAGGAAATGGGGGTGCACAGAATAGAGCTGGGAATGCCAATGCAGGTCAAGGGAAACCGGTCAAGTGTTATAATTGTAATGGAGTTGGACATATTGCAAGGAACTGTACTCAGCCAAAGCGTCCACAGAATTCTGATTATTTCAAGGACAAGATGCTGCTGATGCAAGCCCAAGAGAATGGTGCAGTTTTGGATGAAGAGGAACTACTCTTTCTGGCTGGTGAACAGGGCAACACCTTTGATGCAGATGTAAAGACAAAAAACATAATAAAATTGCAAATATATGCTTGTTTTTGTGTTTGTGTATGTGCAGGTACGGATATCAAGAAAAGGACAAAAATAAAGACAAAAGCGGACAAAACCAAGCACGAGATTGGAAAGAGCACGAGAATACAAATCCAACGGTCCCTCCATCTCTTCTTGGGCCGGCCCGACACCATTTATATGGGTCGGACCGACATATACTTGTATTATAACTAATTCAACCTCCACAATTAGAAATAAACTCGTCCAGCAGGATTATATTCCAACAAAAGCACAACAGTAGTTGCTGTTATTAAGCCAACAAACGCAGGCCCAACACTTGGCTGCAGTCCGAGAAGAGAAAACGAATTGGCCCAGATTCAAAAGTGCAAGTTGAAGCCCAAGCATGCGTGAGGCCTAGCAACAATGAAGCCCATTTCCATTTTGGCCCAATGATGGTACTGCTTGACAATGCATGATAAAAGGGGATAGCAGCTATTTTTTTACATCTATCTTTTTATACCTTATCTTCTTTTCTTTCTTTTTTTCTTTTTCGTTTTTCGTTTGTGTTTTTTTACTTTTCGTAGATTACAGGAATAGCATATTGTTATAGGAGACTAGGAGTAGATTAGATAACCTTCCTTTTTTGCAATTTTTTTTATTTCGAATTAATGTTATAGTTTGGATCTAAATTTGGGACGAACGGTTTAATTGATCGAAGTATGATTCTGAAAAAAGTTGTTGTTGATGTATTCGAGTATGTTATATAGTTTCCTAGGTTTTGTGCTTATTCCGGTTGATGATTCGGATATGATTCCGAGATGTTTGTTTGTGGTTTATGAATCGAACGAGATGAGTTTTTCCAGGTTTTGGTTAGTATAGATTTCCTGTTTTGTGATCGAATCGGTTTTGATTTTGTGAGTATTTCTGGTTCAGTTTTGTCTTTGTGGCTTTATTGGTTCGGATTTTAGAAATTAGCTTATTTGATATTTAGCTTATTGGTTCAAGTTCATAGTCCATAATTTGTGGTTTATTTGGAAATAAGTTTAGTTTGGTGTTGAAACTAATTTGCAAATTTCCTTTAAAACTGGGACAGTAGCTTATGTTCGTGTGGATTTAACTTAAGATATAAAACCCATTTCCTTGGCCCATTAGATTAGTCATCTTCTGTTTTAGTGATTTGCAAATGCAAATTTAGAACACTAGGATAATAATTTGAACAGTAGAGTCACTCTAGTAGATATTAATTGTCCTATCACTTGATTCTGTTTGATTATGTTTAACTCTTGTGTTTTTGTGATGACGGATTCGGTCCAACTCATGAGGCGAGGAGCTTACGGGTTTATTTAGCTAGACCGAATTTAATTAGTTGTTTTAGTTAAATAAATCGGGTGGTATTCGTTTAATTGCGGGTCTCCAATTCGGTTTCATTTTCTACTCCTTTTTCAATTAATTAGTGTAGTTTTATTTTATTGTTTTATTTTATGCCATGCTTAGTGTAGCTTTATTTTTAAAATGTTTAGTTTTTATTTCATTATGAGTAGTGAGTAGATTTAGTAGTGCTTGTTATGTGATTAGTGATTTGGAATTTAGGTGCGGGTTTAAAAAAATTAAAAAATATTTAGTCTTTAAAGTATTGTCTTTTCGATTTACATTCCGTCATTTATTTTTAATGCGATTTAATTTCTTGTCATTTATTTTTAAACATTTCATTTTACTTGTCATTTTAATTCGTTAAACCCAAGCCCCCACTTAATGAACATTTCACGTCACTTAGCAAGCATTTTAGTCATTTATATTTTTAGATCATTTTAGTTATTATTCTTGGTACGAGATTTAAATACTAGTTTAATTTTTAGTTAAAAAAAATTAGTTTAAAACCAAAAGTTTAGTTTCCCTTTTATATGATTTCCCTTTTAGTAGATTTAGAAAACCAAACCAAAAAACTTTTATGCTATTCAAGTTCGATTTACAACTTGAACGTAGATTTTCATTCACCTCTCGTCGAGGAAACGACCAGTAAGGTTTTTGAGATATCGCTTTGGTTTTAAGTGATTTCATGACCCGTGACGGTAATACTATACTATACTATAATTGGCTTATCCTTATTATTACGTATCTATATATTATATTATATATTTTATACGTGTTAGTTTGGACAGATCAGTTTTTGGCGCCGCTGCCGGGGAGAGGTGTAGCGATTTTTACGGGATTGTTCGTGTTCGTGCCTTGAAGATCCTTTTTTCGGAAAGTTTATTTTCGTACTTATAAAAAATATTTTTAAAAAATCCAAAAATATTTTTCTTCTTATTTTATTTTTATTTTTTCTTTTCCTTTATAAATATTTAAAAACCCAAATATATTTTTCTTTTATCTTAAAAATAAAAATCTAAAAATATTTTTCTTTATTATTTTTAATTTTTTTTTTCATTATGTATTATTTGAAAAATCTATAATTTTCTTCTCTTATCCTCTCTTATTTCGTTTAATTCTTATTCTCTTTTTCTTCTTATCTATTTAATTCTTTTCTTAACCCTCTTAATTGTTTAATTATTATGGCGTCATTCGACTATCGTTACGCGATTAAAGAATGCTCGTCTTGTGGAGCTTTATACACTAGAAACTGTGGTTGTTCAAAAGGGAGTCTTGAAGACAAGATTCTTGTTCCCGTACCCGACCCGTCTCAACGACCCCTTATTTTTGAAAAAAATTATCTCAATTGTGGAGACCTGGTTCATGGTCTATATTGTCGAAAATGTGCTCTAATACGAAAGACATTGGAGGAAGTTTTTCAAGATTTCCAAGACACTTCGAAGTCATCCGATGACGATACTAACTTTGTTAATGAAAATTAAGAGCCATTTGTTATCAATCAAGACCCCGGTCAAAATTCTTCACAAAGTCCTCCACATATTGACCATCATTGTTGTTACGGGTGTGGTGATTCATTAGACGATATCTTCTGTCAACGATGTACTTGCGAGTCTTGTGGGAAAGGTGCTCATTATGGTTATAATTGTCCACCGCAAGTTCCGATTATCTCTAAACCGGAACCATGCAACAATCAAACCGTTAATGAGTTCCCACAGACTTTGCCAAGTGTTCACCCGACATCCTATTTCGGAGATGAGAATTCATTCACTTATGATTCCAAACCTAATTTTGTTGATGATTCTCCTAACGTTTTCAACCCACCTCCACAACCTCCTATGTATTCTTGTGAATTTTACGGGAACGATGCTCGTTATGGTCACTATTGTACACCTCAAGTTCCGTTTATCTATCCGGAACCGTGTTACAATCAAGACTTTAATTTCCCGCAAGATTTTCATGATTTTCAACAACAATATCTTTGTTGTGAAAATTGTGGGGGCCCGCATGAGACTTTTGAATGTCAACCGTTGAATTATTATGAACCTAATCCGTGTTATGATTCTAATTATTCCGGTTATGACCAATTTGATAATTTTCACCCACAACAATACCTTTGTTGTGAAAATTGCGGGGGTCCTCATGAAACTTACCAATGTCAACCAATGAATGAAGATTATTATCACGAGCAAAATTCTTGCTATGATCCTAATTCTTTTGGTTTTGACCAATTTCTTCCCCAACCGCTTCCCGTCATTGATCCTACTCCTCTTGAAAAAGGTATGGAAGAATTACGAATTGCTTTTCAAGCTTGGAGTGATAATATTCGACAAAAGAAGGAGGAAGAAGAAAAGCGAATTGCGGAAGAGCAAGCTTCTAAAGATCGATATTGGAAGATTCCCATTTGCTACGATGATGACGAGGACTATACCATTGCAATCACTCCCGTTTCATCAACCAAGGAGCCCGTTAACTCTCTAAGTATAGGGGACGAGCATCTTGACACTATTCTGGCAACGGAATTGGACAAAGTGATAAAGTCTAGTGTTGAGAACCTTGTCCTGATCCTATGTGAGTCCGAGGGTATTCCTGACAGTGTGTGTGATATGCCTCTTTGTAACAATCATACCCCTCTTGAAGCTTTCAAAGAACACTCTGAGATTATCGTCGATTTCAACAATGATTCTACTTCAAGTGATGACGATTTTCCCTACGGTGAGGATATCGATTATGTCGATGCATCACCTCCCGATGCTGATATCGTCAGCTTAGAGGTGGTGGAGATTGTTATCCTGGAAGTTGGAGGGATTGATGATGATATTCTTCTAACAATCAAAGATGATATCCTTCGTGAAAAATTGTTGAATGTAAATCTTCTTATTGCTAACATCGAAGCATTAAAAGATAATCCCACTCCATTATCTGATGTTATGACCAAGTCTCCCTCCACATTTCCTAACTCTTTCTTGGAGGAGACTAACACCTTTGATAATTCTTTAACCAAATCTGAAACTTTTCGCTTTAATCTGGAAGACATTAGTAGTGGCAGCACCACTACTCGTTCTGATTATTCTCTTCCGAATTATGAAGCCTTCTATCTTGATGACGATCATATTGAAGAGAAGAGTAGTGGCAATACCACTACTCAGTCTGATATTTCTCTTTCTAAATATGATTCGTTCATCTTTGATCTTTCGATCAATCCATTTCCTCCTGCCGATAGGAGTGATGTTATATGAGGAGGATTCGCGGTGAACTTGCTCACTATCATATTCTTCACCGAAGGTAAGTTCATTATGCTTTAAGATTGAGCCCGAGCTGAGGCATTCTTACTATGGATGTGGTGGAGGATATGTTTCCCATACAAGTGAACAAGAGTTAATGTGCTTAATGTTTTTACCCACTCATCCCACCCCTCTTAACCTGGATTTCATACTTTGAAAGATGAACCTACTCTGCGCTTATATTGTATGGACCTTTCTTCCTTTCTTACGTATCATTTTACTCCACCATATTTTCTTCCTGCGGAATGGAATTGATACATTTTTGACACGGACATCTCTGTTTTATCATTATTCTTATGCCCAGTGTTATTTATCAGAGAATTGATCTTTCTTCAAAATTCAATGGTTTATCCAAACAACTTAATGAAAGTACTATGGGATTTTATCTTTCCACTTGTCCCCTATGAACAAATGAATTCATGGTTGGTAAGTCAGGCTCAAGACTCGGTTAACAAAACTAAGCGCTTCGTGGGTGGCAACCCATGCTTATCCATTCTATCTTCTTTCTATTTGCTAATAAGTGTTTTGTGTTGTGTTGAGGTTCACCTCTTCCATTCTCGTTTGCTTGTGTTTTTGTGTTGTATGTCCAGGATTGCCCGGATGTTGAAGCCTCTCGTGCTCTCAGTTTTTGTCCTTCGATCACAAGAGCTTCACATCCTCAGCTTCATTTGGGAATCCAATATCCAAATTTTAATTCGTCAACGTTTATTCTTTAAGCATATTATTTAAAGTTTAGGATTTGCGTAGAGGACCCTTCTTAAAACATTGAAGGGTGGGGGGTGGGGGGGGGGGGGGGGGAAATAACCAAAATGGGGGGGGGTTTTTAAATTCTAGTTATGGGGGGGGGGGGGGGATCTTCGATTTGATTGTGCATGCAGCCGTTGTTTTTGCGTAATCTCATTTTTACCACCAAAATTTCAAAAAAATGAAAAATTTTAAAATTTTTTCAAAAATAAAATAAGTGTTTTGTCACAATTTTGAGTTTCCTGCTGGGTAGAATAAGAATAAATTTTGACTCGATCGAGCGTGTTGAGCTCTAGCTTGTTCCTTAACGTTTAGACTCGCGACGAAACGAAAAAATGATAGAGTTAAGATGAGTTGGATGCTAAATAAGGTATTATTTGAAATATTAAGAGTCATGTATGTTATTTGTGGCTTTTTCTCCCATAAGATTTTCTAACCGGATTTATTATACATTGCTATTTTTGGAGATTTAAACTTAAATCAACAATTTTTATGTACGTTAATAGCAAAAAAATTTTAGTCTTAGTTCAATCTTATACTTAAATTTAAAAAAGAAGTCTTCTCTATATCGTAAAAAAATGATAATATGTTGAAAAACTTGAAAAAAATATATTAAATATAAAAATGTGGCGTTGGATAAAAGTTTGCTATTGTTAATAATAAAATTCGAGGACTGATAAAAGTTTGCTGATCTTGCCGGGTCACAACAGATGTTGCAGCCTTTCTAAAAGGTCACTCGAGGGTTACAAGTTGCATAAGTGTTTAATATAAGTGTGAATTAATATAATAGATTTCTTTTTATTAAATTTTATTTGCTTTTGAAACTTTGACTATTCTATTTTAAGTTTCTTAAATAAGCTATGTTATATACGGAAAATATGAGAGTTTTTTTGAAACCTAAGGTCCGTGAGTCCCGATATTAGTCTCTGTAGGGTGTCAAAAGCCTGGTCACTTAGCCGCAAGGTTGGGATGTGCCGAGACGAAATTCGCTACATGGGATGATCTCGCCTTCAAACTTATTATTCTCAGGTGGAACGTGAAACATAGAATTTTGCAAAACGTTGATCTATGGTTGAAATTCAAAATAGAACATTAACCTAAGATATTAATATATTATCGGGGTAAAAGTTCACAAGTTGCAAATATGAGTAATGTTAGCATCTTAACTGATATTTAACTGTGATTTCGTTTTAAGTTTGGTTTGGAGCGAGTGAAAAGTCGAATTGATGATATTTTTTTAAAAAATTCCTATTTTGGGGCATTCTCGGATCGAAATGCATCTTGTTCTATAATCCCTAAAGTTATAAAATAACGAAAGTCAAAATAAGGTAGTTAGTTGCTTAAAAAGAAAAGTATAAAAAATGAGAAAAATACAAAATACAAAAATTGATTGTAATATTTAATAATGGTCAAAAACGGGGCTTCTCGAAGCTATTGTTTCTTTATTTCCCCTCGCTGAACATTAGATACTTTTCGTGGTTAATAGTCGAGGGGGATATTTATATCATTGCGTGGGTGTACACGCATTGTTTAGTTATGGGGTATTTTTGGTATGTGCTTATTACACATACTTTTTCTTTTAAAACCGGACTGAATGATACCAATAAATGTACTAAAAAATACTTTGTATTTGTATGTTTTCATTTGTGTGTGTAGGAAAGGACTACTCTATTGAAAAGGACAAAATCGAGGCCAAAATTGACAAAACCGTGCACGAGAACGAAAGAGCGTGAAAAGAAAAGTCAAGTCAAAGTCAACGTCAAAAAACGATCAAACCAAAAAGTCCAACCCAAGAAGTAGCATGTGATTAGAGCATCGAAAACCAAAACCCAAAACCAAAAAAGTGTCAAACAGTGGGCCACCCGTACCACTTGTGGGCCGGGTCAGCCCACTTATATATTTACACTCATCCATAACAAAGTAATTATTAGCTTCATTACCTTTCCATTTAAATAATGGCCCAAACAATAACCCCTAAACAATCGTTACCAAACCCATATACACCTCACATCGTTAGTCCATATAAGGACTTACACTGTTAGGTCCCAAAAGGAATAACGGTGCAAACCCTCACTTGACCCCAGGGACCAAAGATGAAAAATACAAGGACGACTGCTTGCAATTGCACTATTATAGGTCAGGACCATAATTGCATCACAATAACTTCACCCAGATACCAAATCCACTGTATATCTTCTTCTTTTTTTCCCGACAACCCTTTGAACAAATGTTCATTATCGGTTTCTTAGTACCTGCAACAACACGACACAAGACCTTACCCTACCTCACCCCACAACAGAATAAACATCACCCCACCTCACTACCCTACAAAAAAAAACACCTTGGCAATCCCTTGTTTCCCTATTGGTGGATTTATAATGACCAAATTGAAGGGCTCAGATTATGCAGCTTGATGGCCAAGGCAAATGGAGGGCCAAGATTTGCTTTTGAGGCTTCTCACACAAAAAGCACAACAAACACAACTTCATCTGACTTTATAAAAAGAAGAAGAAGACCAGAGAACCAGGAGTTAGTTTTTAGTTTTTTTTTGTTATAGCTAAATTTTATTTTTAATGTAATTTTTTTTAGCATTGTACTCTTTAATTATTAATGAAAGTTTGAATTTTCAGTGTTCTTTAAGTTTAAAGTCTTATTATTCAGTTTTACAATTTGATTTGCAAGTTTGTTTAAAATTTCTTAAAGTCAGTTTTTTAAGCTATAAGCTCACACTTATAGCTGTTAATAAGCTTATTAGTGTTAGCTCAATCACAAAACAAAAATCACTCGAAAGAATCAAGGAAAAAGAAAACGTGTTCTATTTCATGCTTTTTTGACGAATAAAGCAGCATGGATGGCTTATTGGGTATTAGTGCTTATTGGTAAGCTATAGGGTTGTTTGAAAATCTATTTTGGTGGATAAGTCATCACAAAAGGCATTGGACCCTTGTAAGTTCTTCTATTTTCTATTTTAGCTTATTTTTATGCATTAAACTGAATTTCATTGATTTTTTTCTACTTAACTTATGCTTTTTATTGGCTTATTCATGTTAATCCATGCTTATGTGTCTTTGATTTATGCTTTATATACCCTTAAGTTAGTATTTTGTGGATAACTATCTATTTTTAGCTTATCTTGCGTATTGCTTTTATTTCCTTATTTAAGAGCTTATTTATTATTGTTAATTTTGCTCTTTTTTTACTTAACTTTTGCTTAGTGTTAACTGTTTTCACAAAATCTTGCCTAACTCTTTCAAAACCAGATTTAAAATGCAATTTCAAATATTTAAAGGGGTGTTTGGGTCAAGGACCTAAAATGGGTCAAAGCAGTTTTAAAAACCATATGGGTCATTTGGGAAACTTGTCATTCCTTTTTAGTTGTCTCTAAGTTGTTTTTCAAAAGTTTTAAGGATGAAGGTTGTTTTCTGTCTTGTCCAAGTTTTCTTTAAAAAACTGTTAAAATCAAAAACTTTTTTTATGAAGCTATTTGGATTAAGACCTTTTTGCAGTTGTAGTTTTGTTTTGTGTTGTTCTTTAGTATATAATGCAGTTAAAGAGATTTGGTCACATACATTTTGGTCTTGTGGTTTTAACATCCAAAACTTGTCATTGGGCTTTTGTTTTCTTTTCAAAATTTTCAAAGTTCCCTTTTCAATTTCATTTTTGCTTATTTAAAATAGTTCTTTGTAGACCCTATAATTTAATGAGCATAAGCTCTATGGTAGGCAAGCTTAATTCTGGTTATAGGCTTCATGGTCTTAAGAATATTGTTTGTCCTTTATTTCATGCTCAAAGATCCCCCTTTAGATGTTTGGCTTAGTAGAGTTTTGCCCTATTTCTTATTGCTTATCTGCTTTTTTCTGCCTGTTCGCTTAATTTTTCCTGGCTTATTTTTCTTCATTCTGCTTATTTAGGTAGTAGCTTATGTGCTTTAGCTTATTTTCCATTTTCAATTGCTTATTATGTTTTAAAATGCCAAACAGCTTAGCCATTTAGCTCATTTTGATTTTCTGTTTATTTAGCTTGTATTCTTTGCTTATCTTTGTTTGTTTTTGCTTATTAGGAGAAGGTTTTTAGCTGTTCTAGCTTAGTTAATTTTTTGTGTGCTTATTGTTCTTAAAAAAAAAAAAAAAAAAAAATAACATTAAGCTGAACAGTTTAGAGTATTAGACTTAGTGTTATTTTAGCCAAAACTGTCACTATTATTTGCTTATTCCTTAAGCTTATTTTTAAGATTTGTAATAAGTGTCTTTTTAAAAGTTGTAATTTAAGCATTAATTATTTAAGTTTTTAAAAAGGAAAAATAAAAAAAATGTTTACAAAAAGGGAAGCCTTGGGGGGTCGAACCATGACCAACCCTTTTAGCATACAGTCGTCCCACACAACCCAAACACTAACACTGCCCTTGGGATTGTTACTTGGTTGTGTGTTTGCACAATCAATATGATAAACTATTTTTTAGCAATTAAGCTAACAACCAATTTTGGCTTATTTCAGCTTATTCAATAAGATGGCAACCCAACTTTATTGTTCCTAGAAATCAGCTAGTTTCAAAGTACTTTTTTTGTATTTTTTCATAATTTATTTATAATTTGTTATACTAGTTTTAATAACGTAATTTTCTTAAAATGTTTTTAAATCATTAAATAAAATAAAAAGTCAAAAAAATCTATAATTCTTTATAATTTTTTTATCTTTTGGATCTAGGAAAAATAAATTGCATCCGTAGCGGTTAATGTTGTAAAATTTCGTTTTTTTTTTTTAAAGAACGGGTTTTGACCCCGTTTCGTTTTTCGTCGTGTTTAAGTTAATTTACTTTCGTCTTTCGGTCTAGTTTTCTTTAGTTCTTACCCCTTTTTTAGTCAATTAAGCTTATAAAAACATAAAAAAGATCAGTTTAGCGTTTTTGTAAACTAATAAACAAGAAGCATTTTGGAATCCCAAGACTTAATTTTGATAATTTAGGTTTTTAAGTCGTGTTTTTACGTTCCCGTTTTAGGTTTTAGCTTAGATCGCTTTCGTTTTAGGGTTTCTTTTACTCGTTTTTGCATTTTTAATTGTAGAAATAGGTAACCAAATCAAATCTTTCATCATTCAAGAATTCTTCACAAACCAAAACTCGATTTTTAAATTCACGCCTCGTCAGGAAGAACGACTCGGGTTCGGTTTTAAACTTTGTGGATAACGATGTGAGAAACTGATACTTCCGGTAATACTATACTACTATTATTGATATTATTCTATTTGTTATATATTTATATATATTTATATATAGTAAAAGGATGTAATCATATGTACATGATGCTTGAGCATTTGGGAACACTCCAAATGAAGTTTAGACTTAGAGATGAGCAAAAATGAATCCTCCCGTTTTTCTATAAAACACTAACTCAAATCTTTTATCAAACGCCTCTAGCCAAGGCCGAGACTTCTTTCTAAACCTCGTATGATCATGCTTTCAACATACCAACAAGCAAAAGTAATTATTTGACCTTAATCCGGATTTACGTTGCTCGTAATCACATAACGGGTTTCACTCCCTTATTGGTCAAACTAAGTCAAATGTCACTTTGCGTAAACACATCCTTTCCCATTATGGGATATGCTTTACTTAAGATGCAAAACACTTAGCTTGTTTGCATCAAGATGATTAGTGATCAAATCCATTGTTGATTATCATGGATTAAAATCTAAATGACTAATTGAGTTTGTGGTAATTGAAAGTTAACTATACTTTGACTTTTCTCACTTCCTTACCCATACAAATGTTTTACAAACTCACATGTACAAGTACACACTCCTTCGATACAACCCACTCTTCCTAATCACTTATTTATCCTTCTTACCCAACAAGTGATTTCATCTCTTCCACACACACTCCAAATATCTTCTTCCTAAATAATCTCATAATCACATATGCCCACTCTTTCCTCTTTTATTGGCAATATGATTATAAACCCAAATTAATCATTTGATTTCATCCTTATCTCATCTTCATCTTTAAACCTTCATATACATAAACCTTCACTAAATAAACCCTAAACCTTACCCTCAAAATGTCAATTCACATTCCCTTACACAATGTACTATACTTGTACTTGTTGTACTTCTATGTCCCCTACATTCCAAACAATATATCCCATATCCTTTTTAAAACATTCTCCACACATATTCACTATTCACCTTCTTCTCTAATGAATTCAAATTTCACACACACACACACACATCCTTCATCTTCGCCCTTGATCAATCCATGTCATCAATCTAAGTTCCCACACTCATTCTCTTTTCAACCATTGGATTGATCTCTTATCTTAAACAAACATAATCGCTCTCACATATATATACTTCTTACTCACACAACAAACATAACCCTCTTATCACCCTTGATCTTGTCATATCACCTATTCTTCTTACCTCTCTTCTTTACATCATCACCCTTCATTTCAAACAAGATCAAGAGGCTCTATTATGTCACATCATGACAACTCATTGCCAACCCATACCTTCTCATCCAACATGTGGCTAAATGAATTTGAAATTCAAATTTTAAATCTTTCTCCCCTTTCTCTCCAAGCAAAGAATATTCCAAGAATATTCTCTTGTACCCTAACTAGCTATTAAAATTTTTTTTAGTTGGAACCCAAGCGAAGCTTGTTTAGGACTTTGTGGCAATACAAAAATACCCTTTTCTAATAATTCTTTTCTCTCTTTACTTTATCGGATAAGCAAAATGCTTTTAATACTTCATAAAAGTTTTATCAAATGGCTATTTGAGTTGGTTGACCTTGAGTGTACAATTGGGGGTTTAACAAGTGCGGGTATTTAAAACGTCAAGATCCCAAAGAAAAAAATTCTAAGATTCTGGTTTGTGTGGCCACGCGCTGGACGCAACTGCTTGTGGGGCAGCACGTAAAGGCTCGAAATGTTTTTTACATTTTGGGATCCTTGGCTTATAAATACCCACCTTTGGCCTTTGTATTCCTCACCTTTTGCAAACATTATTTCCTCTCTTTTCTCCTTTCTAATCCTCTAAGTCTAAACATCAAGTGTTCTTAATCTTCTCCTCTCTCGTCTATTGAAGAACACATATCTCTGCAAGTGAGCCACACAAGTGCTTAATCCACACTTGTGTGTTTTGCCGAGGGTCTTCTTTCTCATACCCTTTCTTTAGAATCGAGTCTCTAGGCTAGGTTAGGACTTGGTTCAACAATCTATTTTTCATTTTATCGAGTTGTAAGGGAAGTATTGTATCAGTGGGATGAAGCCTAGATCATTGGAGATCTATTTGAGGTTTTAGAAAGCTTCCAAGGGGAAGGCTTTTAGAGTTTATAGGTTAAGTTGAATCATGGGTTTTTAGGGGTGGATTCCGAGGGCGAAATACCGTAGGTAGTAACTCTTCTATGTAAGTGACGAGCTTTGTTGAAAGTCAATGGAGTTAATTTGTAATACGGTTTGTAGTCTACCATAAGGATTATACTAGGAATTGTATCGGTGTCGTGGATTCGCATCTAGAAGTACGGAAGGACTAAACCCTCCTTCCTGAACCAGTATATATCATGGTGTCTGTTGATAGAAATAATACCTAAAAACATTATTAATATTTTTCACATCCTTACGTTTTGATAATCACAAAATATAAAAACGATTCATGTTAAAATTAAAACGTAAACAAAGTAACTTAGTACGTTAATTTTCATTTCGATAATTTAATCACTTTAAAGGTTTGAATAAACAAAATGCTTATGCATTTTATGATCAAAAGGAAATTTTTATTAACCTTATATTTATAAAAGTTGTAGACATTTTTTTCTTAAACATTACAAACGTTTTTACAATTAAAAAGAAATGTTTTTATTCAAATATTAAACTCATTTTGAAATTATAAATTTTCGAACTAAAATGGCTACGAAAAGTTCCATAAAATTCCCCTTATACAAAAGACAAACTGGGGAGCCTTAAAGCTAGGGCGGTCCCATTAAAATACTCGGGGCCCCCCTTATTTTTAAGGGACCACCCCTATTTAAGGGTGACCGCCCATTGAATGATGCTCCTCGTTTATCATATAAATACTAGATTTTTTCTACTATTTCTCACATTTTGCACTCCATTCTTTCTGTTTTAAAACAGCACACAAATCCACTAAAATCCTCGTTGATATTCAATCATAAAGATTTGTTTCTAAGTGATCCAAGCTTAATTCCTCAAGTGCAAGAGAAGAATACTTCCATCATCAAGTGAAGAAGTATTACACCCTAAGTGCATATTGCAACCTTGTTACATCCATATCATAAATTGTAAATCATTTGCATATCTTGTAAAGTTACGTAGTGTTAGGATTTGGTGATTTAGTAAGGCATTGTTAGATCTTGGTGATATCTCCTAGTAGTGATTATATAGTTGTGCTATTAGTAATGTTGAGATGGTGAAGGGGTGAAGAAGTTGTGGAAGTTGTGAAGAAGTTGGTGAAGTTGTGATGAGTTGTGGAAGTCGTGAAGAAGTCGTAATAGTTAGTGTGAAGTCGTGAAACAAAGTTGTGAAAGTTGTGGTGTGATAGATTGGTTCTAGCTAAGATTGAGAATTCGACATTTGTTAGTGATCGAAAATTTGATATTAAGCAACGTTAGTGTTACGGTTTTCCCGCTCATAAGCGGAGTTTGTTGACATAGTGAAGAAAACTCTCGAGTTTGGTGCTCGGGGAGTGGAGTAGGCCGAAGAGGAGCTTCGTAACCGAACCACTATAAATCCTTGCATTAACCACTATAAGTCCTCGCGTTGTGGTTTGATTGTTCTTACTCTTATCTCTTGTCTTGCATTACTTTCTCATACTATCTTATTAATTGTTTAGATATGTATATTATTTATATTGTGTAAGTATTGAATTCACATAAAGTCAAATCTAGAATTTTTACAAACACTTTAAAACCTTAAATTAAAAGGCGATAAACTATTTAACCCCCCTTCTAGTTTTCCATAATTGGTATCAAAGCCACGCTAAACAAGATTTTTAAATTAAATTGTATTTAGAAGGGCAATCTATGTAAAGACCACCACTATTTGAAAGTGATGGATTTATTTATTAGAAAAATAGATTCAAAACTAATATGAAATCAAAAGATCTAGATCTTTGGCATGTTATTACCGATGGTGATTTTCCTCCTATTCAAAATAATCCCGAAACTAAAAAGGATGAAGTTGTACCTTTTCATAAACAAAATGATGATCTTAAAAAGAAACTTGCTAAAAATAATGAAGCTAAAATGGTAATTTATAATGCTTTGCCACGAAAAGAATACGAAAGAATTTTTATGTGTCAAACCGCAAAAGAAATTTGGGATACTTTGTTAATCACTCATCAAGGTAATAATCAAGTCAAAGCTAACAAAATAGATCTTCTTGTTCAACAATATGAACAATTCATGATTCCGGAAGAGGAATCAATAGATAATGCATTTGCTAAATTTAACACTATTATTACTAGTCTAAAAGCACTTGACGAAAGTTTTTCGAGCAAGAATTGTGTTAGGAAATTTCTTAGGGCACTACATCCTAAATGGCGCGCAAAAGTCACGGCGATTGAAGAATCAAAGAATCTAACAACTCTATCACTTGACGAACTCATTGGGAATTTGAAGGTTTATGAAGAAGTAATTAAGAAAGATTCCGAAACCGTCAAAAGCAAAAGAGAACAAAGTAGATCTATTGCCTTGAAAGCTAGAAAGGATTCGAGTGATGATGATAGCTCAACCTCCGATAGTGAAGATGAAGAATACGCCATGGCCGTAAGAGACTTCATTTTAAGTTTTCTAAATAAGCTATTTATATACGGGAAACCTAAGAGTTTTTGAAACCGAAAGGTCCGCGAGTCCCATACTATTCTCAGTGGGGTTCAAAAGCCTGGTCACTTAGTCCGAAAGTGGGATTGCCGAAGACGGTACGAAAGTCGCGTACATGGGATGATCTCGCCTTCAAACTCATTATTCTCGGGTGGAACGTGAAACATAGAATTTTGCAAAACTTGATCCATGGTTGAAATTCATAAATAGCACATACACCTAATGTATAATAATTGTCGGGAGTGAAAAGTTCACAAGTTTTCAAATAAGATTAATGGAAGCATCTTAACTGATATTTAACTGTGATTTCGTTTTAAGCTTGGTTTGGAGCGAGTGAAAAGTCGGGAGCGATGAATTTATCCTTTTTGGGGCATTTTGGGATTGAAATGTGTCTTGTTCTATGATCCCTAACGGTTATGAAAATAACGAAAGTCAAATAAGTTAGTTGCTTAAAAAGAAAAGAAAAAAATATAAATATATATATATAAAAAATGAGAAAAAGGAAAAATACAAAAATATGTGTAGGAATAAGTGTATATTTGAAAATGGTCAAAACGGGGCTTCTCAAAGCTATTGATTTCTTCATTCCCCTTGACGAACACTTAGCTACTTTTCGAAGTTATTAGTCGAGGGGGATTGAGATTCTTAGTTTTCTTAAGTGTTTACGTATAGCATTGCGTGAGGACACGCAATAGTTTAGTATGGGGGATTTTGGTATGTGTGTAATTACACATACCTTTTACCTAATAAATCGACCCTATACGACCAAAAACGCACATAAAATGCCATATATATGCTTGTTTTTGTGTTTGTACTGTGCAGGTACCGGATATTCACTAAAGGACTAAAACGAAGCCAAACCAGACAAAACCGAGAGCGGAATTGGAAAGAGCGCGAAAAACCGAAGCCAAAGGTACAAAAGGATTGAAAACGGAGCTAAAACGGACATTTCCGGATCGACTCGACAACGTTTGTGCATTTAATGAAGTCAAGACGAAGTCAAAGTCAACCCCGGGATACGGCATTGGAAAGGGCATGGAAAAACGAACCCGAAACCCTATCATGATAAAATGGGCCGACCCGTACCCATTTTAGTGGGCCGGGTCAGCCCACTTTATTTAAATAAAACCCTTTAGTCCTTAAAGCCCAAAAATATCAAAAGCCCATTACCCTTTTTAATTAAAAACCAAACGGGCCCAAACTGCATATCCTGACCCAAATCCAATCCCTTTTTTTTACTTTAGCCCTCAAACATTGTACCCCTTTACACCGTTAGTCCTAAAGGAATAACAATGTTAGTCCAAAAGGACTAACGGTGCAATTATCACCCAACTCCAAGGACCAATGATGCTGAAGTATAAGACCATACATGCCAACAAAAACCTATACACCGATAAAGGACTAGAGTTCCCAAAAACTCAACTTACACACAGATAAACAAACCAATCATTCCCTCACTTATGTCACTGTTATCTTCACACACCCCATGTGTGTACTGTCCCTGCAACTAGAAAACAAAATCCTCACCCCAAGACAAGAACATCACCATCCCATCATTTCCCACCCCATAAACAGCCAATTTACACCTTGGCAATCCTCTCTATTCCTATTGGTTGAAGATTAAGACAAGAAAATCAAGGGTTGTGATTATTTGGATTGGGCACCAAGAATTTTGAATGGCTGAGATGAGGTTTTGAGTTCTCTCACAAGAAAAGCACAACAAGCACACATCAAAGAACTTGGACAGCTTATAAAAGGAAGGAAGAAGACAGAGATAGAAGTTAACTAGGAGTAGAATAGATTTAATTTTGATGTTTTTTTATGTTTGATGTACTTTTAAATTCTGTCATTTAATTTTAGTCTTGAAAAACCTTTCACTATTTTAATGAAAATTTAAGTTATTGCAAAAATTGTCTTTTAAATTTTATCTACTCAAGCTAATTTATGTTTACAAGCAATTTCTATAAGCTCTTATAAGCTCATTCAACTGTTTTATTCATTCAAGCTTTTCCAAAAGCTTTTTATAAGTCTACTGTTTAATTAAGAAAGAAATTGAAATTTTAAGGCATTAGAGTATGGTAAGTAATTAAAAGGAAGGGCAGGTTATAGCTTAATTGGAAGCCTTAGGATAAGTTAAAGAAAGTTACTTTGGGGTGTTTAAGCTCCTGCCAAAAGCATTTGGACCGTTTGAAAGATCTTATTTTTCTTTTTAAGCCTCATTTTTTATGTTTACTGATCAATAGCCCTTAAGTGCATTATATGCTTATTTCTGCTTATTATGCTTAAGTTGTCTTTATAATGCTTACTGAAATTTAGATCGATGCAAGTTTATATTCTGTTTTGTTCGAATCTTAATTTTGGAATCTAAAGGGTGTTTGGGTCAAGGGTTGAAAATGGGTAAAAATTAGTTTTTAAACCATTGGGTCAACTAGCCAACCTAAACAAGCATTTTTAAGTTGTGTTTAATCTATTTTTCAAAGTTTTAAGCTTTAAATCTTGTTTTAAGGTTTTTCTTAAAGGCTCTTCAAAACTGTTTTGCCAAAACAGTCTATGAAGTGCTTCTTTGATTTGGTTTTTTTTAAATCATATCTTGAGTCTTGTTCTAAGTGTAGTTTTTGAGTCTATTTTTAGTGTCAAAATGCTTTAGAATAACTGTCTTTTAGATTAGTCCAGTCTTGGTAAAAATTTGTCAAATTTTGTTAAGTCATCTTTTTAGTTTTCAAAGCCCATTTTTTAGTTTCAAATTTAAGTCAGCTAATGGTGTTTTTAGGACTTGAGCTTATGAGAATAAGCTCATTGGTGGTCTATTTCTATCTGTTTGAGATTAGGTTAGCCTTTAGAACTTATTGAGGCTTATTCTAGGGCTGCAATCACCCTTTTGTTTTTGCAAAAATACCATATCAGCACATACTAGTGCTGGCAACCTATTTTTTAAGGTTTTTTCTTGGCTTGTCTTAGTTTCAAACTATTTTATTTTTGCTTTTCTAGATAGCTTATAGGACTGGCTTTAAGCTGTTATAAGCCACTAAGCCTCTAGAATCCATCAAAGTGCTTAAAATTAAGCCCAAAAAGTGTCCTTAGGCTGTTTTGTTCTGCCTGTTTTTGCCCCATTGCCTATTGCTTATTTAACTTTTCTGCTTTTTTTCCTTTGCTTATTTTGCTTCTAATTGCTTACTAGGTATAGTAGCTTATCTGTTTTAGCTTATTTCCTATTTTAACTTGCTTATGTTGCCTTAAAAAGCATAGCAGAAAGCAATATTGACCCCTTTGCTTATTTGCTTTTTAGCTTTTTTGCCAATTTGTATTTGCTTATTTTAGTTTTAACTTGCTTATTAGGTATGGTAGATAATCTGTTCTTGCTTATTTCTTAATTTCCTTAGCTTATTTTTGCCTTAAATGGCTTAACAGTTTTGCTTTTTAGAATTTAGTAAAAAAAAATCAAACTGTGAGCTTATTTGTGCTTTTTCTAGATTATTTATTAGGTTTTATTAAAAGTTGTAGTTTTAAGAATTACTTATTTATGTCTTGTCTTTAAGATTTTCCAAAAAGAAATAAAAAAAAATAGTTTTTACAAAAAGGGAATTGCACCCTTTTAGCATGTCTTAAAGTACTTTTTTGCATTTTTTTTAGATTTTTAGGATTTAATTTACTTATTTTAATCATTTAATTTCATTAAAACAGTAATTAAATCATAATAAATAAAATAAAAGTCAAAAAAATATAAATCTTTTTTAGAAAATTTTCTTTTATCGTTTAGGACCTAGGAAAAATAGTTTTACATCCGTAGGGTTAATATTTTAAAATTTTGTTTTTTAAAGAACGGGATCGAATCCCGTTCTCGTTTTCTTTGCGTTTTTAGCCTTAAACACTTCCGTTTTTGATCTACTTTTTTTATTCTTTCTTTTTAGTCATTTAGGATTAATTAAAAGTAAAAAAAATCACTTTAGGATATTATTTTTGATAAATTAGTTTTTTTAAGTCGCGTTTTTACGTTCCTGTTTTTAGGTTTTAGCTTAAATTGCCTTCGTTTTAGGGTTTCTTTTACTTGTTTTTGCATTTTTAATTGCAGAAATAGATTGATCTAGTTTTCTTTATTCTTACCTTTTAGTCATTTAAGATTTATTAAAAGTTAAAAAATCACTTTAGGATTAAAATTTTAATAATTAGGTTTTTAAGTCGCGTTTTTACGTCCCTGTTTTAGGTTTTAGCCTAAATTACTTTTGTTTTAAGGTTTCTTTTACTTGTTTTTGCATTTTATTTATAGAAATAGATAATCAAATCAAATCTTTGATCATTCAAGCATTGTTCAAACCAAAACTCGATTTTCAAATTCACGCCTCGTCGGGAAGAACGACCCGGGTCCAATTTAAAACTTTGTGGATAACGAAGTGAGAAACCGATACTTCCGGTAATACTATACTACTATTATTGATATTATCCTATTTGTTATATATTTATAAATTTATTTATATTTATATACTTAAAAAGGATTGTCAATCCTACTAGGAGTGTATTATCTTTTAGCATAAATTTTGACCATTACTAATACCACAATCACTTATGAACAATTAGACTTAACAAAACATCATCAACACAAGTGTGAGTTTCAATTCGATGATTATTCTTTTCGTCTTTTTCAATCAATTTCATAATTTCATGTATTGACCATACATGTAGATTTCAAAAATATCTATGGTTATTTTATTGATATTTTCTTAATCT